>JAAOAR010000469.1:0-56755 GCA_013395995.1 Fusarium pseudoanthophilum | reverse complement strand
GTAGTAGTATAGGCAGTAGAGACTTGGGAATGATTTCTCAGATGCTTCTTGATGCCGAGTTTATTGACATAGATCGCATTATTAGCTTTGATAATGGCATCTTTAGTACTGAAAACGAGAGCGGGTGCTTCTAAGGGTGTGTAGTTTAATATCATTAATGCAAATTTCCATCACTCCTTTCCATTGAGATATGCAACTAAGATTGGCCGATTATCTACAGCGATACCAAGGCTCTGTTTATAGAGTGGCGAGTGGCAGTAATCGGCCTTCGGTATGACATCCACCGACAGAGCAAAGGATTAACATTTTCGTATAGAGGGCCACTTCATAACTTGGCCAACTGTAAATTACTCAAGATTTCTCACAGTCTTGGCCACCGATAGAGTTTGTACATCCTCCGCTACCCGAGAAAATTGCCCCGACGCATATGCCCTGAAGAATTTTGGGTGACAGACTACGCTCAAACTGGGTGACCCCATGGGGACGGGCATGCGGGGTAGTTCGACCCCGGATTCATAACAAGGGCAGGATCAACGGATACAAGTAGACAGTCAAGACGATCATTGCAGTCAAGCTCCGTCAGATCGTCTCTCACTTAAGCGCTTAAAGCTTAACTCATTCGAATATTTTTGCCTTGCATTCCATCGCAATGTCTTCTCAACAAATGACTAACGATGGGCTAGAGATCCAGGTCACGAATGAGCAGACCGGGACTCACCGGGACATCACTGGCAACCCCGAAGAGATCCCTGAGCCAGTGATCAAGAATGGAGTTGTCGTTAGTTCGGCGACCAAACCCGAGGCCAAGAGTGTCTGGCTCGCCTGGCTCTCTATCTTCAATTAGTACCCCGGTCACTACAGCAAGGAGGAGAAGCGACTTCTCAGAAAGCTAGATCGTACCATTCTGCCCCTGATGTAAGTTCGAGCATTTTTCAAGGGAGAACGATGCGCTGATGACCTCACGTTTAGTTGTTCGATGTGTAAGACCTGACACAAAAGCGGGGTTCCTTGGTAATAGTATCACTAACAGTTGATAGATTTCATCAAGTGGCTTGACCAGTCCAATATTAACAATGCTTATAATTCGGGTATAAAAGAAGAACTGAATCTTAAAGGAATCGAGTCAGTAGGTCATAGCCCTCAAGTTTTCAGGTCTAACTTGATCCAGGTACAACTTGTTCTCTACCTTCTATAACATAGGCTATCTCGTGATCGAGATTCCCTGCATGCTGCTCATCTCTCGTCCTAAATACGCTCGTTGGGTTCTGCCTATTTGCGAGACTCTCTGGTCCATCATCACTTTCATTCAGTGTCGTAACAACAGCGCACCGATGATCTACGGCATGCGATTCCTTATGGGGCTTTTCGAGACCCCTGCTGCGACTGGCTCTTTATATGTTCTTTCCTCTTGGTATCGATCTGACGAGGTGTTCAAGCGTGCTGGAGTCTGGTATGTTTCGAGCAATATCGGTGCCATGTTTGGTGGCTACATGCAAGCTGCCGCTCATGCTGGTCTCGACGGAAAGGGAGGTATGGCTGGCTGGTGAGTTGATCAAAATTCGTTCCCTACTTCTCGTAGCTCTCTGACTCTCTACTTCAGGCGCTGGGTCTTTATTATCGATGGCATCATTTCCCTACCCATTGCCATCGCCGGCTTTTTTCTCTATCCAGGTGTACCTACCAGCCCTCGTGTCTGGTGGCTCAGTGAAGACGACCAAAAGCTTGCTCAGGCACGTATGCAAGACGATGCGATGAGGAAGAGCAAGAAGATCAGCAAGAAGATGCTGAAGCGTGTCTTCCGCAAGTGGCACCTTTACATCGCCGTGTGCACCTATGTCTGGTGAGTCGCATATATTCTCGGCTGACCTCCTCGCTTTTGGTTTTAACAAATATCCTAGCTTCCAGCTGACTACTTGGGTTGCCGGCCAGATGATCGTTTGGGTGAAGTCCACTGGCCAATACTCTGTGGAGATGATCAACATCCTGCCCACTGGAGTACAAGCACTGGCCATTGTCGTCGGTATCACTGTACCTTCGTTTGTCATGTCAGTACCATGAGCTTTACCGGCCTCTTTGTATCATGAGCTCACGTTTTATCAGGGTGTATCTGATTTGGGTGCCTTTTTGTTTCGCAGGGACTGTCCTCCTCTTTTGTCACTCGACCCTGTTAGTTTAGAACATCCCTCTCGGCTTGCACTTTGCCGCATATTTTCTCCTTGGCATGAGTTCTTGCATCACCCCAATGCTTTTCCCATGGGTGCATCTAATCATGAAGGACGATAACGAAACAAGGAGCTTCACTACTGGTGCCATGGTAAGTTGATTAACCCTTCAACTGCTTTTGTTTCGAAGCTAAGGGATACTCAGATGACTGTCGGCTGGGCATTCTTCACCTGGTACAACGTTGTCGCTTTCCCTATCACTAAAGGGCCCCGGTGGACCAAGGGCTTCTCGGCAAACGTCGCTCTCACCTGTTGTTATCTTACTCTATTCATGGTTGGCCAATTCCTCTGGAAACGAGATATTAAAGCTGGTCTGTATAAGAGGGCCATTGAGGAAGAGGAGAATGAAGAGGCAGTCAATGAGAAGCTTGGTGCAGATACTTTAGATGACAAGTCTACTGAGGTCCATACTGGACTGGCACACATCGAGGACAAGAACTCCGAGGGCGAGAGGATTAATGAGATAAATTGAGCCTGGCAGAACATTTACAGATGCTAGTCACTATACTTGAGGACGATGCATCTCTTAGCGGCGAGCTGTTCGAGGAATATGAAAGGTCAGCAGCAGGGTATAGTAGATGATGTAATAGATATACAAAGTCTTTCGTCTTCAGAGCACTCCACATTGCACCATTGTTCAAATCCGGCTTACATTAAACCTTCCTGTCATAAAGTGGCTTGTGCTCTTCGTGAATGTTATGTTCATACTCATAATCAACGTGAACAAATGCCCGCTCAACATCCCCAAGCCCTGCAAATAGATGAGCATCTGTGCATGGCCTGCAAGGACAATAAAAGAAATTTACCTTCAATCTTACGCTGCAGCGACTGGGCAACGTCATGGCTGATCTTGAGGGATGTTTGCTCATCCATGACTATGTCCACCTCAACATAGTACTTTTGCCCGGCATGATATGCGCGACACTGGCATCTGTTAGTTTCTTATGAGTTTACCTGGTTTTTCTGCTTACAGTCTCGACCATAGATATCTGGTCGTCATGTGTTATGCTCATGTAGATCAATTTGGCAATAAACTCTTGAGGCGCTGCCTTGCCCACCAACAACCAGATTTGCTCAAAAGCATTGGAGATCCACGAGAAAAGGATCAGAAGTGCGATACAAATGGCACCGATTGGGTCCAGGTACCAGATGAACTTGTCACCTACAACCGACATGATAAGACCAAAGCTGTTGACGGCAATGTCGTTGCGGTGGTCAATCTACCGAATGGTGAGCAACATAGCCCATTGGGAGTGGCCTCCATCAGACTTACAAAGAACACATGGACTGATGGGTACTTTCGGTAAGTCATGCAGTAAAACATGAGAGACGCCTTGCTGAAGACTAGAATGTCATCCATTAGCAACAGCCGTTTGCGACTTCGACTGTGACTCACTAGCAACACAAACAAAAATAATAGGTATCAAGTGAAGCTCCGCAGACTCGGTCTTGCCGGTACCCAATGTTCTGGCCGATTCGATCAGAAGCTGTACCGCAACCGTTGTCATGAGGGCGCAGAAAAGGATGACTCCAATGGTTTCAATCCGTGTCCGACCCTAGAACGCCGTGAGTTTCAGCCTCAAGGACTCAGGGATAATATGACATACAACAGGATATTTGTAGATGCTGGGTCGAGCCGCCAGCCAAGACGTGATGAGCATCACAAAAGAGGAAACAAGATCCATCTGCGTCGACGTTAGGACACGTCACTTAATCAGCAAATTTTACCTACAAACGCATCTGCGGCTGTGGCAAATAGCTGTGACCTAAGTTAGCTGCATGCCTGTACTTTACTAGACATACGCTCATACCGCCAATGATCCCGTCGAGATAGCTGCATATAACTGAATAACGAAAAGGCAAAAGTTGACTACAAAGGATGCGTTAACTGCAAACTTGATCTTGCCTGCTACTCGAGCCTCTTCCTCGGCCTGTGCTCTCTCTTCGTCATCGACGCCTAGAAACTGGTCTATAAGCTTATTTTGTCGGGTATAGAACTTCCGAAGTAAGCGTGTATCGCCTTGTGGGTAATCGTTTTTGATTTGTTCTGTTGTCACATGTTCCCGTCGTCGGGATGTGAGGTTGAAAGGGTCGGTGACTTCCTCCATGATGGAGTGTTGCAGGGAGGATGACGTAGAGAATGGTACCCAGGTGAGTAGAAATGGAATGTAGTGTTCGAAGGGGGTATACTTTTGACTTCTTGGAAGCTTTTGGGAATGTGGTGCGAATTTTGATGGAATAGTGATATCTTGGCAATCCAGGAGAGAGCCACCTAGATATACATATAGATAAATGGACAATAGCCAAAGCAGGCTTTTTCGGCCGTGTGGCTTTTATTACACCGAAGGGATGCTGCTCCATGATTTCGCTAGCTACGTGTAATATGATTTGGAACCGTTGCACAGCAAGTAGATCTCGGCTAAGCGGCACCGTAACGCGGGGGTAGATCCTAGCGAGCTGGAACCAGGCGGAACAACGGAAACCAATAAGACAGCTTGAAAAGAAATATTACCCGGAGAAAATATACCTGAGTTGTCCTTGGTTAGGATGACACTGTGGGTTTTGATTATGCACAGCCTGGGTTGCAGAGATCTGTCATAGTATTGAGGCTGTCATTTATCGAGACGAGATGATTTGATGGCGAATCATTGCATATGCCTGAGACACTTCTCTCATTGCAGTGTCACCTTAGCATCTAGTGATATATCCGCTGTTTTATTTCGTTACTACTACAGAAGCGTTAGGAGAGAGACTGTACTAGAGTTATGACTTGGGTGCTTCCTGTCGTCAGTAAACAAATACACTATAGTCATAATAGGGTAGTTGTCTTGAAAAGGGTTTATATAAAGAGACAGAACTTGAGCTATACCGCTTGCTGGATACTAAGTGCTAAGCGACCCGTTCTAGATTTTAAGAACCTTGTAAAAGAAAAACCTAGAAGGGCGCAAGACTCAGGAGTGTGAGATTGTCGTCATCTCTACGGAGTACAGCTTGAATGCATTATACCCTTTTTTTAACAGGCCAGCAAGAAGCTTAAGTGACGGCGCACTGCTCCCGATCTGGTTAGGCTTGGCAGGATAGTGGATTCGGAAACGGATATTTCCTATTACTAAGCGGCTTGGACCGTTTCCGTGAGATCTAAATTCATCGGCGAAATTATTGCCTAAAGACCGAGCCCACTATCTGTAGATCACTCTATTCTCACCTCTGACCCCTCCTCTCAGACTTACCAGTAAATGGAGTAAATGTATTTGACTACTTATGACAAGATAAAAATAACAATTGTAGGTAAGAATTGCCTTTATTCTTAAATTATTTATAGCCTGATATGTCTTTAATTGAGATAGACTTTATCCGGAATCTTGGTAATGCCGGCTAATTGTGGAGCAGGGCTAGCAGGGCTGTTCAGCCAAGTCAGCCTAAGGTAATTAGCGTCCTGGTACATGCCAACGTTGGTGTTGTCGCCATGCTCAGACGCCACTATTTTGTGGGAAGGAATGACAGAATAATCTCCGGCAAGATGGCTCCCTGTATTTGGAGAGACAGAAACCTGCAATTACCTGTCATATCAGTCGTGCGTTTTGCCCTCTATTATATCCTTGCTTTGTTTGTTTCTTGTTTCTTCCTTCTCATTATCCGTTCTGAAACTTACTACCCAACATGGCCGACCAGATAGAGATGTTCACGACGAGCTCAGTACATACCCGCGCTCACCTACAAGGAAGAGATGTCGAGGCCCGATATGATATCGATGATCCTTTGGGTCTATTCGCGCACATCAAGCACGAATCCGATATACCGGGAGCCAATCCTTCACCTAAGCGTCACCTGGGTCTTAAGAAGAACCACCCGTTACAGGAATTTTATGAAACACAGAATCAGAGCATCCGAGCCATGCTCAAGTCGGTAGAGGAGCATGAGCAGGAGGTGACAGAGGCTCACGGCGCAAACACACTCATGTACGGCATCTGCGTCAAGGGTTCTTTGGTGGCCAACATCATACTCTCGGGTCTCCAGCTATATGGCGCTATCTCGTCCAGCTCTCTATCGCTTTTCACAACCATGGCCGACTCTGTCTTCGATCCCATGTCTGGTATCATGCTGTACATGGCTCACCGGGCTGTCAACAAAGTCGATCCGAGTAAATATCCCTCGGGTCGAGCGCGCATCTCGACCGCTGGCAATATCGTTTTCTCTTTCATTATGTTTTCCGTCTCAATGGTGCTTATCGTCATGTCTGCCCGTGACCTCGCTGCCGGATCGGAGGAGGAGACTAACAAATTCCATTTGCCCTCGGTCATCGCCGTGACTGTCGCCTTTGCTACCAAGCTGGGACTCTTCTTCCTATGTTGGACTGTAAAAGACATCTACAGTCAGGTTGATATCCTCTGGCGTGATCACCGAAATGATCTCTTTATCAACGGTTTTGGCATCCTCACATCTGTCGGTGGCTCTAAACTGAAGTGGTGGATTGACCCGATGGGCGCCATCATTTTATCTGTTCTCATCGCTGGCCTCTGGCTCCATACCGCATACGACGAGTTTCAACTGATGATCGGTGTAACTGCGGACAAGGACGTCCTGCAGCTCATCACATATATCTGTGAGTATAATCCCCAAATGGCTGATAAAGTGAATACTGACTGTTTAGCGATGACACACTCGCCTCTTATAGAAAAGGTCGATACAGTGAGGGCTTACTACTCAGGCCCCCGGCTTGTTGCGGAGGTCGACATAGTGATTGATCGCAACGAGCGAGTTGAAGTAGCGCATGACATTGCGGAAGACCTCCAGATTAAGCTCGAGAAGCTGCCCGTCATTGAGCGTGCCTTTGTGCACATTGACTATGAAACTAGTCATAAGCCAGTGAGTTCATCAACTCATGCTTGCCCAAGTCTCATTTTGCTAACAAGGCTACTCAGGAACATAATCTGAAAAAGCTGATGTAACCTAAACTGCATTGCTCTGTCAAAGTGTCGCTGTGGAGATATATACAGTACAAATACAAGCATAAATGCCCACCATGCACAATATGAACCGACGGTGATCCTGTGTCCTGCTGGGAATTAGAGTTCGATTGATTGGACTTGAAATCTTCGTAAGAACAATAGGTTCGCCAGGACACCCTGGGAAAGTCAAGCCAGGATGATGCAGGTCGGTTAAGTCCACTAGGTTAGAGAGAACAAGACTTTTTGTAAAGGCCTACCCGTTCATCGTTGGCACTGACATTTGACGTTATGTTGAAGATGTTAACGACGGTGTCGCTCATGTTTCAGAGGGCCAACGTGTAATGGGATAACCAGCCCCTCTGCCCCATGGTGCAAGGAACAAACAAACTAAGCTAATTGTGACCCAGATACTGCATTCGCTTGGGAGTGAGCGACCCAGGATCTGGTGGCTTTTAGTTCTGCCTTACTCTAGTTGCCTCCTTGGTCTGTCCAGTCCCGCAAAATCTGAGCTTGCACGAGGCAGTGATCCTATACCACCGCTCTCACCTAGGCTTTCCGCTTTCAAGCCTGAACCTTCAACCCTGTAGCAAGGCCATCTTGGTCTTGGGTAGATCATCTTCAGTCGGCTCTACGGCTGTTCAGTTGTCTGTCGCTTCTCCCCTGTCTGTTGCAACTTGTTCGCAAGGGCCTTGATGACATTCATCAAGGACTAAACCAGTTGAGATCTGGAGTTCTCTAGGTTAAAAGCTTGCCGTGCATCTCTGATGGACATCGGCTTTGTACTTGCACCCATGCCATACATTTGATGATGGATGTCGCGTTGCTGGGACATGGTTCGTTTGTCAACTGTGTTTCCTCTACACTTTTCCGTTATGTATCGGTATCCAGCATTCCTATAAATCAGACATGGGAAGAGAACAAGGTGACAGATTGTCAGTGAAGACTGGACAGTTTAATAAATACAACCTCTATACCTAAGCCCTAGCCATTGAGCTTTAACCAAGGGCAGATATAACAAGCTTATTACCGCCATTAGCACTTACAGCAGCACCATTAACCCAACGACCCTCTTCACTTGCAAGGAAGCTCACGATAAAGGCGATATCGTCAGGAACACCAATTCTTTCTCCTGCGGTGGTGTCTCGGATCTGCCCATCGAGAAAGCCTGGTGGCATCATGTGCTGGCTGGCTTTGATCGAGTCTGTGGCTGTCAGGCCCACAATGACACTGTTGAACGGTGCATTCTTCGACTTGGAGAAGTTTTGAGCAAAGGCTCGGGTGTAGCTCTGGAGAGCGGTTTTGCTAGCTCCATATGCAACAGTCGGATCGTTATTGGCTTGGTAGGCTAGGACGCTTGAGATGTTTATCACTCGGCCTCCGTAGTCGGGAAGATGAGGTAGCAGGGCCGTTGTGATGGAAGCCGGACCGTAAACGCTTGCTTGCTCCATGCCAAGTTCCTGGCATCGCGTCAGCGTTTCCTCTGCAGCCTCGATGTTGCTTGCATATGTGATCGCCAGCTTGCTGAGGCTCTTACGTGCCAGGTGAATCGAAATGGATTGCCCAATACCGCGAGAGCCTCCTGTCACAATGGCATTTTTGCCATTCAATAACCAAGGTGTATCAGATGAAGGGGGTGAGGATATTTTGTGCTTTGAAAATTCTGTGAGGTGGTTTTGATTCAGGAGGAAAAGGTGAATTTGCTTGCTCAACCAGGTCTTAGGCTCCCAGTAACGTCTAGTATTTGTACTTCTCGTAGATCAATATCTACTGCCATGATGTGACCGGACTTAAAATAAGTTAGATGCCGAAAGCTAGGACGCCCAAAGTCCGCTCAATAAAGGAAAGGATGAGCTTTAAGTGACGCGGAGTTGTACTACTGAAAAATGGTGACAGTTTAATTGTGGACACTCGAGAGATAGAAAACTCTATTTAAAGGGTATTGATATACTGTATAGAATACGAGCGGAGATTGAAGCATTGAGTGTAAGTGGAGCTCGACTTCAAGATACCTTAACTCCGTAATTTCCATCCAGATCTGCAGGAGCAGTTGTTCACAGCAATGCATCTGTAGTATAGCGGCTACACTCTATTCCTCCGCTCCTGGTGTTGTCTCAAAAGCTGCTTCCCATAATCATTACCATTTGGGGTTCTGACGAGCGTATGAATGTGAAAGGGAAGAGGCTCCTTATTGTTGAGAAAGACGCCCGAATGATGATCGAACTCAACCATGATGACCGGAGAATGCACCTTGTAGTAAAAGGCATCTTTGTCTCCAAATCCACCAATCCAACAGAACCACGTGTCATCCCAGTGGCTAGCAATTTGTTCAAGGTGGGAAGCTAGTGCTTTCTCCGGGAAGTAGTTCAGACTTAGTTTGAGCAATTTGCGGACCGCGGCCTGTTGAGGCTCGGGGAATGTTGTTACCCTGACACCCTCGTATGGGACTATGCGGTTGTCCTGAAAAGCACCTCCGAGATGCCGCTGATCTGCCCGATGCCATCGTCCTGGAGGGTACTCGTCGCCACTCAGCTTCTTGTAGATGTGAACGCCTTTTTGAACCTCAGGATCAAGCGACTGCATAAGGCTGAGGGCAGTCTGTTCTTGATCAACAAACAGCTCAAGACCCTCATGAGGACCTGCGTCAATGATATTAGGCTCAGCACCCATAAAAACAGGTGATACCACCATCTGCGTTCCGACCATAAAGCAATTCATGCAGAGGTGGTGGCCGAATATCTGCCAGCCCCACGGCTCTTCTGGAGATGGTATGCCGAAGATGACAAAGTTGTAAGAGTTCTCGTTTAGAACTTTAGTGCCGTTAACTACCTCGCCGAGGAACTGATTGACTTTCATACAACCATGAGCCTTTTCATATCCCTCGGCTGATAGACTCGCTTGCATGAGAGCATGTAAAGCTGCGACAAGACCCTTGGAGGCTTCTTCCAGTCGCACGCCATGCTTGAAAACATAAATCTCGGGGTTCATCCAAAAGCGCCACTCTGGTGCATCAACCGGTCTGAGAAGTTTTTCTCTCTCTTCATCTGATGCAACGTTGATGGCGTTCTGGGCAGTCTCCACAGCATGCATTGGAGCTCCGAAATTCTCATTTTTGTCTGCCAGACGGAACAGGTTGGGGATCACCTTTCCATCTGTTGTGATGCCCTGATAAGGCTGGTCGTAGCGTTCTTTCCAAGCCTTCATCCACCCGATCATGAATGGCTCAGAGCATCGATGGCCAGCCCACTGGTAGGTGTCGGACTCTGCCAGCTGTATGCTTCTTGGGGCATCCGCGGCCGGGATGTAATCACGAAATCCCGCAGGAGAACGAGTTTGTGCCATGTTTTTGGCGCCCACAAGACAGTCAATGTAAAAGATGTCTGTGGCGATTATGATAACGAATATGTCTCACTAATGTATGTGCACGAGTATAATCCAGATAGAGACTGAAGGGATAAGTAAGATGAACTAATCGTGGCTCTTATCATGGAATTCGCATATAAAACAGGCGCAATATGGACTGGCCAGGAGCTGTCGTTCACAACAAGACAGACGTCTGCCGATTCCTGATCAGCTCATTATTCTGAGGTCGGAAGCGACCGGAAGACATTTGGAACATGTGCTGCTGTCCAGAATTGAGAAGTCAAAAGCTCCTCGCGGACATGTCATGTTCATTTCCGTTCCGAGGTCATCACCATCACCGAGTTCCATCTTGAGCGATGACACATGAGCGAATGGGCGATTGTCCCCGCACACCATCTGAGACGCGCTGTCAGCAGTAGCGCGTTGTGATTCAGACGTGTCCACAACGCGTTGTTCCGAAATCCCGCCAATGCCCCGCCAGCGGCCACGGAAGCAAAGGGAGACGGGTCAACGAACTAACCTGCTCGGTCCAAAGCCATGCCAGCTTCGCAGTCATGTAAATTGAGTCTTTTGGCTTATTGATACATGTTCAGATCTTGGGTTAGAAATTGCTTGCTGAATAGACTGTTACAATGCCTAAACTAGCTAGTCTTGAAATGTTACTATCGAAAATACATACTGGAATTGAAGTACAAGCCAGGATTGATGATACAATCCTCTTACAACGAGTTCCAAACACCTACATAATCCACTTCCATGTTAACCGAGGGCCCATCAATTGTAGCATTGTTTGGTGGGCCAGGCCAGTTTCCACCGACGGCCACGTTGAGCAGCAGGAAATGCTCCTTATGTGCCAGCTTCACCCAGCTTGGCTCATCACCAACAGTCGCACCTGTGACATTGAAGATCTTCTTTCCATCCAGGAACCAGTTCAGCGACTCGTCCCGCCAAGATGCATTTTTTCCCTCGCCGCACATGCTCCTGTCAACCATGAAGCCTAGCGTATGGAACTCTCCCCTAGTAAAGTCCCTGCCTCCGCTTCCAATTCCGTTATACTCGTTGCATGGTCCTCCAGGAGCGAACCCGCAGTGAATGGTTGAATAAATCTTAGATTCGCCATTGATCGCCTCGAGAATATCCCATTCCGAAGCCATTGGCCAGTTTGTGTAGTTACCTCTGAACTCGCTGCCCAAAGCCCAGAAGGCGGGCCAGATGCCTTGCATCTTTGAGGCTGGCGCTCCACCGAGTTTAAGGCGCGCCTCAACAAGCAATTTCCCTCCTTCTTTAGCAGCAAAATCGCTTCGTTGAGTCTCAATCCTCGCGGATGTCCATTTTCCCTGATTGAACAGTGGTGTAATAGCCAAGTTTTGGTCTTCTGTTATATGTACGTTGGAAGGGTCCTTCGTGTAGGTTTCGAACTCGTTATTTCCCCATCGTTCTGCTCCGCCTGGGTACGAAGTTCCGAGATCAAAGATCCAGTTTGAGGATGAGGGAAGCGATCCTGGATAACCGTTGAAGGTTTCAATAAATGTTGGAGCAAAGCCGGGTTTAACGAGTGACGTGATTTTGGAAACTGGGCTCGCCACCGTAGTGGTTAATACCATGAGGGGTAAAAAGAGTGCCTTCATAATGAAGATGTCTAAAGGAGTGACCAAAACAGAAAAAAGGAATGTGTAGAATAGAGAACAGTAAAAACAAACAGCCTTGCTAAAAAGAGACGGATCTCAGTATATACGAATTATCAATAAGGTTTTAATTATATAGAGTTTAATTAAACACAATTGTCATTGTAACATAAATGGCGCATTGAATCTCTATCTTTTATTAGCAGTAAGAATTAATTAAGCTTTACAGGCTTAATCCCTACTTAGAGAAGAAAATACCTCCCTTCCTTTACTTCAATGTGGAGACAATACTTCGGCAGATGAATAGAGCTCGGATGGCTCGGAGTATCAAAAACCTTGATCTACACAATCTTCTCGAGGCAACGCCAAAAGCACTCCCCGAGGCGGACACACTGGCTACGCCAGTGCGCCCTCTCAATCTCAGACCTCACTGTTTCACCTAACCTGGCCAAACTTCAAACGGAGCTGATGGCCAAACCGATGAACAATCGCGATCAGAATCATACTCGCGGCTACAATGCAAGCTTGAGTCCCAAAACTTACATCGTAACCAACCTTGGCTCCCCACGGCTGCTGGTAATATCCGACACTGAAACCACTCAAAGCTCGGAACACATTGGTCAAACCACAAACTTCTGCAGGGGCAGATGGGTACGCATCTAAGAGGTATGAAGCAACGGCGACAGACGCGAGCATGATTCCAAAAGCATGCATGCCCCATCCCACGACGATTGCTGCAACCGAAAGATGCTTATGCAGGGCTTGTCCCATCAGGACGAGGCCGGCGATCATGGGGACAGCCGATATGTAGATGGTCATGAGACGAGCCTCAGGCTCAAAAACACCGTTGTGCTTTCGGACATAGCGTCGAGTAAGGTGGTCGTTGAAGAAGTGACCAAATATCTCGCCCAGGAAAACGCCGACGATTGGAGCAAAGTGTAGGTATCCTAGTTGAGTAAAGCTGTAGCCATAGCCTCCCATTTCCTGAGGAAGACCAAAGAGGATGGCGGTCGAAATATTCACACCGATCGCCCATGCAAAGCACATGAAGCTGGGGACACTTGGTTAGATCTTTGAATGTTACATAAAGGCGCAGAAGAAACTTACTAAGCAGCGAGGACGAGGAGAATGACAGGTTTCGACAGGATCAGGAGGACTCTCTTGTAGGCATCATAAATAGACTCGAAGTATCCAGAATGGTACTTCACCTGCCATAGGCCAGTGAGCCGCAGCAGCCTAGAGAAGAAACCTTGACCTCGCAATGGTTGGGCAGATGAAGGTAAATCACGATTGTACCAGGTCTCATCCAGAAAAGCCAAAATGAGAAACAAGCTCATGCCATTGACCCCAACTCCAAGCCAAAAGGCATCCTGCCATTGATGGGTCTCTCCAATGACAAAGTTGGCGAGCAGTGGGCCCCAGTATGGAGATGTGATATACATGAGAGCCCAAAGGCCGATCTTTCGCGCTCGTTCATGGAAGAAGAAGATATCTTTAATGAAGGCGATCGCGATCGTCTGACCAGATGTAAGGAAGAGGCCCTGAATGGCTCGGACGCCCATGAACATCTCGAAATAGGTGGAAACGGATGAAAGGATCGAGAAGATAAGACCGAGGAAGGTGGACCAAAACAAGGTCGGTGCTCGTCCAATAACGGAAGTCATAGGAACCCAGATCAAACCACCAATGGCCCTGGGAGAAATTAGTAAAGTCATGAAGGAAAGCAAGGTAAAGACTGCCTACATCATAAGGACATTGATGCTGTTATTATGATTGACCGAGTTTGGAGACTTGTGCCATGCGGCGGCCTGGAGAATGACCGGGGCGCTACCAGCAGCAGATGTAAAGTCTGAAGTGAGAGCAGCCCAAGCTATAACCAGGAGAATGAGGTGCTTCTTCCGCGATGACCAGTTCAAGGGGTCATTAGGATCGTCTGTCGGCTGTGGCAAAAGCACGGTCTAGAGTGAATGCAACTGTCAGCAGTCATGGTACCCTATGTATTGCAAGACGTACATGTCCATCTTCAGCAAGACGCAGAGAGGTTTCTTCGGCGCGCTCAACCTGGAGAAGAACTCCAGCTTCAGCTCGAGCCTCGGGCGGGAATTTGTCAACCACGCGAGAGCCGTCTGACTTCTCGTCATTGGAAAGGTGCTCCACCTCTGGCTTCTCCATGATCGCTTTCAAGTTGGGTAATGATGTTTGTTCTCGAGCTGTGCAAGTCGAGTGCTGCAGATGTGGAAATGATACCGCCATTTGTCTATACAAATACAATTTGCGTTGTCAAGGCTTGGATAGTCAAGAACACCCACAGTATGGCAGTTCCGAAATTGCGAAATCCGGGGCCCCGTGGGGTAGAGTGGCTTCCCGTCGTGTGACGGGCGTAGCCAAACGCCAGCTTGGCTAGCCTGTCCTGGGATGCCACTCGATTTCCGGCGACCCGGTCAGTCCAGAACGCCAAGCGCAAATCTAGTCAAGTGTGCGGTATCGCATCGCCAGTACCTGGCTCTGTTTCTGGCTCGATGGAACGCAGATGAATGCAGCTCGTTCTACATTCTAAGTATGTGTACTTTATATGCAGGACCCAAATAATATATGACTTCAGAAATGTCATTTAGTCGCTAATCTGAGAATGATGATTGACCAAAATTACAATTCCGGTTTTATAGGAAAGGGAGCCAGGACGCGGGGATCGCTTATCTTGCTTGAGGCGAAGCGGCTACGAGGCCAGACCGCTGTGGACTGCCACACCAGCATGGAATGTGAGCCGAGAGTACGTTGTATTTAGTCGGTATAGTTATGCACCAATGTCTGACGGAATAGCAATTCCGGCTTGCGAACAGCTACGTGTTAGAATATCTGAAGCTATATAGATTGTCTACGCGTTTGTTATTCGGAGTTTGAAGAATGAAGATTAATGCATGCTGATTGAATTGATGGAAGTTGACCGAGGTAAGCACAGAATGAGCATGGGATAAGTAAAATGGTGACTCGAAAGTTAATAGATCATTTAGATTAATGGCAGAGGGACAATAAATAGCTCATAAATGGCGATACAAAAGACAGGTCGGAATGAAGTCATTTACAGATCAAACATGTCGCTAAAAATGTGTAAGATAGTATGTAAATATATAAGAGAACATGTTTTTTAATAGTAAAATAATAAAGAAATCGACAGGATTAAATCAGTGCCTATATTATACTAAAAGTAAGTAGAGGTATATATATCTGTAGAATACAGACTCTCCTATTGCTGCCTTAAACCTTCACTGCCAGATCCCCATTCTCAATATGTCCGTTCTGGACTCCATTCTTAAGCTCATTCTTCAACCCATCGTGCTTAACACCATTAGTCGCAGGGCCATTCTGCTCCTTCTTAGCCTTTGCCTTCATCAGAGTGACAGCATCATAAGGATGAGGAGCAAGACTGGCCTGTGTAGCCTGACCCTTGTTCTCAGCTCGCAAGACATCTGCGTATGGCAGAACACCCGCATTCTCAAAGGCGCGGAAGGTCTCGACGTACGTGTCATAAGTATCGTCGTAGCGCTTCCAGCCAAACTTGCGTGCTTTGCTTACGGTACTAATGGTCAACCAAGCCTTTCCAACGGCCCAGTCAAAGAAGTCCCAGGTGCCCCACTCGAAAGCTTCGAGTTGACCGCCGTACTTGGCTACTACCCTCTCCCATACTTGCTTCTTATCCTTGTGCCACTCAGTCATGAGAAAATTGTTCGCCATGCGCTGCTGGTCACCCTCAGCTCCCCATTCGGTAAACTCTTGGACCTGAAGACCATTAACCCCAAGAAGTCGAAGGTGAACGTTGGCTAACTTACCTCAATGCCAAAGTATCGTCCAAGCTTGCCCCAGAGCTGCTTCCAGACAAAAACATCACCATTCTGGTGGTTGAATGCCTCATTCTTGGTGTGCTCGTCGGTGACGGCCCATACACTCAGATCAGCGATGCTAGGGGCGTACGAGGAATCGTCAACACATTGGTTGAAGAAGAACTTGTTGCCTGGAAACATGGGAGGCACTCCCATCTCGCGGCAAACTAGCATGTAAATCGCCAATGTGAGCGCCATGGACATGCCATTTCCTACAATTCAAGTTAACCAAGTGCTACGATGTTGTCGCTGGCAATGCGATCATACCTGCGGGTGTATAACCGATGATGGCATTTGGACGGATGATGTTCCAATCCCAAAAGCGCTTGGCTGCTAGAGTCGAGAGGAAATCTTCTTGCGGGTAGTAAAAGTTCTCGCCTTTGTCCTCGTAGCGGCCCATCTCTTCATGAAGAGGGACTTCGGTAGGTCCAAGATGTGGGCCATAGTACTAGACAGCCTCTTGTCAGTCCACGGTACGAGCTTGTTCAGTGAGGTCTACTAACCTTTCCGCCGGTTTGGAGACAGACCCGCTGCAGTGTACTTGCTGCAACGATATCTATGGCGACTAGAAAGTTGTGGAATAAAGGAATGTTGCTATCGCGCAGCTTGGCAAAGTCGGCCGTGTGAACGTAGGACGTGAAGAATGCGTGAGTCACGTCGTGGCACAGAGGTGCCATACGCTGGATCAACTCTTCCACTGGGTTCAAAAAGTCGAGAGCAATGAACCTGATTCGATGGTCTTGCCATAGGCTTTGCTTGGGAACTCGTCGGGACGTGATAATGATCTTGGACCTGCGCAACCCTTGTCAGTTATGCCTTTTTGACACTATGGGTTGAGCGTCTCACCATTCGGACTCTGGTTTGCGGATGAGGTGCTCAATAATGGCATTACCAGTGATGCCGTTGGCGCCTGTAACGAAAGCGACTTTTCCTCTAGCAGGAGCCATGATTGCGAATGTGTATGCGTGTGATAGCCTGATAGGTGAGATGCTAGGAAGTTTAGATAGACAATCAAGGTGTATGTTAGTAACTGTAAATGTACCTTTTATTTGTAGAGATTTAATGGAACTGACCATGAGCTCTACGGAAGTAAAGGAATAATGTCCGGAGTTTGGCGCTTAGCTTAGCTGGCAGAGGCCGGAATTCTCGCCTAACCCGAGCTCCTACAACCGCCACCAACAACTAATAGCGTACGGAGTACGGACGGAACGCAGGCAAAAATCTAGCGCAATGGAGCTAGAGCAATACACAAGAACGAATTAAGCAAGAAGTGTGTCATGCACCATGCCCAGCTGGCTCAGACATATCAAATTATCCAGCTTCCACTTCAATCATAGAGAAAGAACCCGAGCTTGAGGGAAACACGACGTAATTGTATGCATCTATTCTCTAATACCTATGCCACAGAAACAATAACAAATATGAAAAGACACAGCCTAGTTTCAAATTGAGATACCAACAACTACCTTAGCCAGGTACAGCGTCACTTCTCTTAAACGCCTATCTTGGCATATATATTCTTGTGTTGCGCAAGAATCAGCAGAGTGAGGACAGTCTGAGGCTCAAGACGCAGAAAACTAGGAATCCACCCTTTCAAAACCCACAATGGGCTTTCACGCAAGATTGATCGTTTTATGATCTGCCATAAATGTTCCCCAACTGTTGAGCCCATAATGCGAGTTTTGATCACGTCTACAGGCGAGCATACAGTTGTCGCTACAACACCAGCCAAGGAAGAAGCTACTAGATGAGTTATGGTATCATCGTTCAACCCAAATGTCCTTATGCATGACGCCTTGGCCATGTCGTAAGAGGCCAGCTGTGAGGAGTTCATGAGAGATGCACGAAGGGCGTTGGCGCCTACTCCACGATAGAGAGAACTTAAACCCTCAGTCCTGGTGATTCTTGTTATACCGTCAAAGACATGCTTGTAGTTCCTTTGCTCTACTAGTAGTCTTGCCATGTCTGACTGCATTCGCACGTTGACAGTGTCTGCTGGGTTACCAGCCACGCCACCAATAAAACCCGACAAAGCTGAGAAAGAGATCAGCACCGGGGGGGAGTGAGATATGCCGGCATCATGACTCAGTCGTGATTTGAGGTCCTCATAGACTCCGAAGCGAATGGTTGAATAGGTGAATTGTCTGAGAATGGCTGCACTCAAGCCAGCATAAAGACCAGCATAACCCTCAGTAGTGATGACACGGGTGGTCATCCCCGCCATAGAAAGCCGAGCTGGTGTGATTGTGGACTGGAGACGGACCTTTACTGCATGTTTGTGAGTATCATGACGGTAACTGAGTGCAAAGTCTTACCTAGGTCCAGTGGATGGGTGAACAAGGTAGCCATTGCACTGGCGCTGCCTCCAAACCAGAAGGGATACTTGTTCGACAGAGGCAACAAGGGATCCACCGGTGAATGGTCTATCGTAGCAGTCATGTTGTTAGAATTGATATAATAATATTCGTCGTCTTGAGTAGAGAGGCTCGACATGTGTCTTGACGATGTTACTTGAGGAACGAGAAAGTAATAACAGTCTACGATAACATAAACAAAACCATCGCATCAAGTTACCAAAGCGTTGGAAGTCGAGTTTATCTCGCCAATGGAAATGAAAAATTCTCTATATTTTGCTTGCTTGCTAACAACGTAACGCGACACAAGATAAACTGCACTGCCAAACTTAGGAATGGCATTTTACAGGATAGCCGAAGATCTATCCAGACGAAAGAAAGACACCCTCTGCGCAACGGCAGATTCCTTAGGAAACCATTTCATGATTCACTAAGATCAGAGTGCCCTTGTCGGGATCTGGGCATTCAAAGGTGGTTGTTGTGTGGCTGCCAGAAATTCCGAAAACCCGAAAAGCCGTGATCACGCGTTGAGATCCACAAGGTTTCGCAGTGGCATGGCAGTCTCTTGCGATATCTGGACCTCAGAACTACTAGAAACAGTTAGCCGAGGCTTAAGTGATTAGAAGGTTTGATGGGCTGGGATGCTAATTGTTGACTGCAAGTCACTCGCCTGAAGCGTGGGCACCATGGCATCTGCACTTCCCAAAAGCCCACGATGGCGAACCAATGGTAGATCTAGCCTAGTAAGTACATTAATGGATGAACTAATTTGAGTTGTTGAAGGTACATTTGTATAAACCTAGCGTGTTAAGGAGAAACCCAATGCAATAGTACTTCGTAGCTGTGAACTACTTGCTTTGCCTCGATATCATGAACATAGGAATACCTGTTCTACCCGGCAGATGAAGGCTGAGGTTCCAAGGCGACCTACCCCGCTGAGTCACGAGGAAATTATAGTGCCTGAGTGACAGACTTACAAGCTCCGTCCCGGCTTAGAAGCGGAAATTGAGTCCCCTGTTCCGGCTGGCCATTAGCAAAAGTTGACTTTTAATGTCGTATATCAGGAGTCAATTGTTATCGACCTCTACACAAGAAATAACGGTTCAAGGATCGGATCAAGAACTAACCCGATTCCGCCAGTACCAAGATTTAGTTTACATCCATCTGGCGGCTTGGCTTGAGCTACATCACCATCATCAAGTCCCAATCCATTTCTCGAGAAGCAGACTTTACAACCGCTACCATGGTTGCAACCACGAACTCCGAGTCAGCGTAAGTTTAAATGGCCTTACATTCGCTATCTGAAAAAACTAAAGGATTACTAGTCGCCTTGACTCCCAGTCATCGCATTTGCCCGAGATTGAAACCGATGTCCTCATTGTAGGCGCTGGCGTATCTGGGTTGTCATTTGCAGCCATGTTGGCAGCTCTGGACATAAAAGTGTTCGCCATCGCAAAGCACAGCGGTACCGCGCCAGCTCCACGTGCCCACGTCACCAATCAGCGGACCATGGAGATCTTCCGCGATATGGGAATCGAAGAGCTCATCCAGGCGGCAGGAACCTGCATGCCCGAGATTGGCAACATGGTCATGGCTACTAGTCTCACAGGCATGGAGATCGGACGCTACGGCTGCTACGGTGGAGGCGACCATCAGCTGACCGACTTTGCAAAGGCTAGTCCTAGCAAGATGTGGAACACACCCCAAAACAACATGGAGCCTATCTTGCTGCACAGGGCACGAGAGAAAGGAGCTGACATACGCTTCTACCACGAGCTAGTAGATATTCAACAGTCTGATAAGGGTGTAGTCGCTAGAGTTCGTGAAAGGACCAGCCAAGGAGAGTACATCGTCCGTGCCCGTTACGCTGTTGGTGCAGATGGAGCAAGGTCGACGGTGGCCCAGAAAGTTGGATTCGGTTTCGTTGGGGAGCCAGGACTTATGCATATGATAAGTTCGTGGGTTGAGATGGATTTGACCCAGTACGTCGCCCATCGCCCAGCTTGTATCTACTTGATGCTACAGCCCGGTGATGCGTACTGGGTTGGTTCAGGAACCTGCATTCTCAAGAAGCCCTGGGACGAGTGGATTGTCAACCGGCAGTACAACGCCGCAGATGGGGAGCCCGACATGAGCGATGAAGCCATCATTGCACACGCCCGTAGCGCGCTAGCCATTCCAGACGCTCTTCCGATCCGGGTGAAGCACAAGGGCAAGTGGCAAGTCAACCATGTTGTCGCGACTGAGTATCGTCACGGCCGGATTTTCCTTTCTGGAGACGCGGCTCACCGTCATCCTCCCGCCAGTGGACTCGGGAGCAACACCTGTGTACAAGACGCTTACAACCTCTCATGGAAGCTCGCGGCTGTCATCAAGGGACAGGCTGGTGAGGGTATTCTCGAGAGTTACAACCAGGAGAGGCAGCCTATCGGCAAACAGATTGTCGACCACGCCATCGAGACGCTGCATGACATGGCACTTCTTCCCGGTGCCCTCGGATTTGAGCGAGGCCAATCCCGAGACGATGGTTTTGCGAAGCTCGAGGAGCTCTTCTCTGACGCTGATGGCGCGTCTGAGCGCCGCGAGTTTCTGAGGAAGACGATAGACCGTGGTAATCGCCGTTCCAACCCCCTCGGAGTACATCTTGGCCATCGCTATTCCAACTCGGTTGCTGTGGTTGACGACGGAACACCGTTCCCTGAGTATGAGCGTGACCCTGTTTTGTTCTATCATCCCACCACTCACCCGGGCGCATATATCCCGCATGCTTGGATAGAGCTCAACAGAAAGCGCATCTCGGTCCTGGATATATTTGAGCATGGCAGATTTGGTCTTGTCGTTGGTATAGGCGGAAAGCCTTGGGAGGAGGCTGCTGCTGCTGTCAGCAAGGAGCTTGGTGTCAGGTTACCTGTATACTTTGTTGGCCAGGGTTGTACTTATGCCGATGTCTTGGCTGAATGGACAGATCGACGTGAGATTAGCGATCGTGGGGCTCTTTTGGTTCGACCTGATCGTCATATTGGCTGGCGATCGTTTGATCGGCCCCAAGACCCTACCGCGACTTTGCGATCAGCTTTGCAGCAGGTTCTTTCACGTCAGTAGGTACTACGTTAGTCAGCTCGAAGTAGCAAAATGGAATGAATCATGTTTTACACCGAAGGTTGTCTCGAGTTATGAAATTCAGAGCGATGTAAAAAAAATCCTATTGAATCTGATATTTGATGCTTCCTCTGTTTACCTGTCTTATACTGTTGTTTTCCTATCAACTGTTCAAGACACCGTCCTCTGAGGTCTAAGGCTTCGTATTAATTAATACCGGACAACTTCCAAGCTTGCTAAGCACATCGAGAATTGACGGGCTACCAAAGTGATTCCAAGGAAGAAAGCATAAATTACTTCATATTGTCTAATCGTCATGATATCCTCGCATTTCAGCATTATCATCCAATTCCTAAAGTCATGTAAACAAGCCCTCGTTCCTTTCGACGTCATCAAATGTCAGTCATGTTGGGGCTCGTGCATCGCAAATCCATCTTCTCCGACCAGATCCTGACATATGAGACCCGAATAAGCGTAGAGTGGCAGAACAAATTCGTGGGGCCATTTCCATCTCTTATTGCAAGTTCATGGATATTCCGCCCGAAATACCGAGTCTATACGAGAACGACAACATGGCTAATACTTATCGAGCTAGTGCGGAGTTCAGGCCGGAGATCATGGAATTGTAAAGTCATCTCGTGATCTCGCGCTGCTCTAGATTTCCCTTAACCATTTTGTAAAACGCGGGGCCCCGGGCTTCCACACATCAAGTACTATAAAAGTTAATTCGGCATAATCGGCGTAATGGGAATTTTGCCGACAAATTACATCATGCGGATCGGAATTGCATGCGAGTTCGGCCCCGTAAACTCCATGTAGGGTATGCCCATAGCTCTTCATTATGAAGACTGAAGGACACTGTATGCCGTAATAACATAGCAATTTTACAAACAATTGTGGTCAATAGGCTAAACCTTGCTCTACATCGCCAGCTACGCTCCCAACTTAGGCCTACATTCTCTCTTTTGAAGAAACTCCGAACCAACACCAACAGCCATCATCATGTCTTTTCTTCTGCGCCGGCGTGTTCAACCTCGCAACACTCTTAGAGTAATCGCAGAAGGCCGCAGAAACCTTTCATTGGCCCGCTTTGACTGGGAAGATCCTGTCTCTTCAAAGAGTTTGCTCACCTCGGAAGAGCTTGACATTCAGGAGACTGCTCGAGCGTACTGCCAAGAGCGCCTGCTACCTCGAGTCCTCGGCAAGTAACTCACCCCGTAGGTTAAGCTCTGCACTGACTTTCAAGAAAAGAGGCTTACCGAAGTGAGCATTATGACCGGAACATTCTCAGGGAAATGGGAGAGCTGGGTCTTCTTGGAGCCACAATATCGACCCATGGATGTGCGGGTGTTAGCAATGTGGCCTCGGGTCTCATCACAAAAGAAGTCGAGCGTGTCGATTCTGGCTACAGGTCCGGTATGTCTGTCCAAAGCTCTCTTGTTATGGGTCCGATTGCCGAACACGGCACAGAAGAGCAGAAGGACCGCTTTCTTCCCTCATTGGGTCAAGGAACTATGATTGGATGTTTTGGCTTGACAGAGCCAAATCACGGGTCTGATCCTGGCTCAATGGAGACCATCGCACGTCCGCATCTAACAAAGAAAGGATACTATTCAATTTCTGGAGCAAAGACTTGGATTACCAACTCTCCTATAGCTGATCTGCTTCTGGTCTGGGCCAAACTAGAGACCACGGGCAAGCTTCGTGGGTTCCTCATAGAGCGAGACCAGTGCCCTCCTGGAACTCTTGAAACGCCTGCAATCAAGGAGAAGAATGGTCTTAGAGCATCCATTACCGGTATGATCCAGCTCGACTCCTGCCCAGTACCCGAAGAGAATATGCTTGAGGTGGAAGGTCTCAGAGGGCCTTTCAGTTGTCTCAACTCAGCCCGATATGGTATTGCCTTTGGTACAATGGGAGCCCTGGAGGACTGCATTGACCGCGCAAGGACATATGCGCTGGACAGAAAGCAGTTTGGCAACCCACTTGCAAAGTATCAGCTTGTGCAGAAGAAGCTCAGTGACGCGCTCACTGATGCATCTTACGGTACTCTGGCAGCTATTCAAGTGGGAAGACTCAAGGATGAGGGCACATTGGCACCTGAGATGATTTCGATCATCAAGAGACAGAATTGCGATCGGGCATTAGCTGGTGCCCGCACGTAAGTTAAGCTCCGTCACTCCTACGATAATCCACTGACCATTGTTAGTCTGCAAGAGATCTTTGGAGGGTGAGGTTCTTGTCCCTTTTCATCTTTACTGACACTAACGAGGGTCGCTAGAAACGCTGCCTCAGACGAATATCATATAGGTCAGCGATTTATAACATCCCTCCTCTGCATTTTCTGGTGCTGACTCTAGAAGGACGTCATGTCGCAAATCTCTTCGTGGTGCAAACATACGAAGGACAGTCCGATATTCACTGTAAGACTCACTGCCCAGACTCGGTCACGATTCTAACATGGAAGCAGCGATGATTGTTGGAAAGGGTATCACAGGGCTGCAAGCTTTCTATTAGAGCGCCTAAGTAATGGCTTAAGGCGTGGATATTGGACTGAGTGCCTTTCCATGAGTTAACATTGTGCTGTGCGCTTGTGAAAGTCAGAGTAGCTAGACTCAACCAATATGTAGATTTTATAGAGTTTACCTAAGAGCCATTACCTAGTATTAGCGAGTCAAAGTAATCTAAGATATCTAACATCACGTTGTTATCCCTGATATACAGCCTGAGGCTTACTAGCTTAAACGTAGAATGTGGCCGTAACAGTGTAAACTTAGCAGAAGTCCAAATCACAAGTGTAGTTAATAGTAAACACCACCCATTAGACCCTGGAATTTACGTATCTATTTCTCTTGTCTACTATCTCACTGGAAAACCATTTGGTTGCGTATAGTGCCGATCCCGCTGATAGAAACCTGTACAACATCTCCATCCTTCAACCATTGAGGCGGTTTCATCCCCAAAGCCACTCCACCCGGCGTGCCAGTTAGGATAACCGAGCCCTTTTCGAGTGTTGTACCCTGACTCATAAACGCAATGATCCTCTTCACGTCGAACACTAGATCACTGGTGTTCGCCTCTTGGCGAACTTCCCCATTCACCTTGGTCTGCAGGGTGAGATCGTCAGCTGCGCCAAGGACCTATGTTCCGGTTAACTCGGCTCTGAAACTTCGCCGTTGATATAACTCACGCTCGGGGACACAAGCACCGGACCCAGAGGAGCAAAGGAATCGAATCCTTTAGAGAAACACCACTGTGGGACCTCCCCAGCAAACTTGGGGTCCCTTTGCCATGTACGAGCTGAAACATCATTGGCAACGGTATACCCAGCCACGTAGCTCAATGCATCTTCAGCCGAGATGTCCTTCCCTTCCCTCCCTATTACAATAGCCTGGGGCAAGTCAGCATTCTTCAACCCTGGATCATAGTGGATTGACATACCAGTTCACCTTCGTAGTCAAGCTGATCTCTCTGTGCGATCTTAGGGATATGAATATCATCGTTCCACCCTGTGATTGATCTGGATGGCTTGATGAAGATCGAGGGATGCGGAGGTGGAGTCCTTCCCGTTTCCTTGACTGGGATGGTCAGTACATGGTGTGAGAGTACATACAAAAAATGATGGTGATGAAATACTATGCTTTGCGTAATTCAAACCAACACAACGTAGAATGGGCGCGTCCCGAGGGGTCAAAGGCCCCAAAAGCTGTTTGACATGGACGACCTTACCTGTCGGCTTTGCGTCAAATATGTCGTTTCCAGCTAACTTTTCGGCGGTGAGACTTCCGGCTTCTAAAAGACTCGCAAGGTCTTGGGCAGGGTTCACAACTGCATCACCGAGACAGACCTGGTCTTCGTCATTGAGGAATCGGATTAAGCGGCTCCAGCTCATGGTGGATTGCAGGATGGCCAGGGCTGTGATATAGCGATAACAGTGGTAGAACAAATTTCTGGAAAGTGTTAAGGTAAAGGTCAGGAGATCAGCACATTGGGGCAACACCTACTTAAGTGTACTGCATTTCTCGAGGTGGGGCTCCCGATCAGTCACGCCAGCCACACCATATAGGCCAGATCTGTTCCAAGAGCTTACCTCGGGCATTTCGGCCGAGCCGGAATTGCCTTATATTAAGTCAATATCAATTTACCGAAATACCGTACGTCCGACTCAATTGAACTCATCTTGACTGCTGTTTCTTACGACAGCCCGAAGCACTCCAGCCTATTATGAAGGCCTTGCTGGACATTTCGGCTACGACTATACGCTACCTGTGCACAACATGGCAGTTCATCACGGCTTTGGAAGTCACTTATGGATAGCCAATAGTCATGCCAATAATTCTGCTAATTCCTCAAAGCGTTCTGAATCTCCAGAGAAAGCGCGTCTACGTCAAAATCTCCAATAGGTCGACCAGCCCACTCCGCAATCTTTTTCACCACATCCAACGCAGTCTTTACACATTCCACTGAGTTCCCTATACCCAGCGTAGCTTTGATATGACTCTTTGTCTGTCGGGTAGCCCCCAGTGCTGCAATGGAAGCTGCAATGATGAGATGAGACTCATTTGGTTGAAATACCTCCTCGTTTGCCTTTGAGATGAGGTAACCCCATGTAACAACTGTCGAGCAAGTAACTGAAAAAAAGAGTCAGCAAAATAAACTAGGCACAGTAAGCACCGGGAATGACTTGCATAGATCAGTAAAGTATTTATTCATCAGGCTAAAAATACCTGAATTTCCGACGCCACTGTATATGCGGGCTTTGAGCTCAGTACCCCGCTTGACGTCTTCTTCATCGACTGTCGTCTTTCTGAGCACTCTGGTAGAGGCATAAGCGGCACCTTTGCGCTCCACAACGCCAATCATCCCATAGCATGCGGGAATACAGGTTGGCATTCCAATGTATGGGAAGACAATGGTGATGGCTTCTCGAATGGAAAGAAAGAGCTTCTCAGAGGCCTCTGTTGTCGAATCAAAAGTAACATCATCGAAGAACCGGCCTACAACGTCTGCACGACTGACAGCACAACACGCGGCAGCCTGTCAAACGTGTTAGTCAATAGTCTTGAAGCAAGGCGTTGACCACTTCAAATGCTTAACGTACTATGATTGCATAACTAACAGATTTCAACTCGGGATGAGACCAAGCCAGCTGTGAATTGAGTTGGAGGAACAGGCCTCTGTCATATTTCCTAGCCTGGGGCTTAACGTTAGTGGACACATATTTCGCGTCCCAGTTGGACATGAACAAGTCGTCGTCCCAGTCAAGCATCCTGATTATCTTTGACAAATAGCTGTAAAGAAGCGAGAGATGGCCAATAAGTTGCTAAAGACTTTGGAATTCCAGACCATGGTAGTATCAAGTGCTAGCATTTATATGGTGACACATTTATTCCGGAACGGCCGTGGGGAAGTGTCGCGCCTGTACTCAGAAGTGCCTATTCGTCCCTCCACTTTCGCCCCTTGCAGCGCTCTCGCATACAGCTGTTTAAATAACGTCACACGCTGTTTGAACATGATGGGATTAACGTGGAGACAGACGGGACTTTCGGAAAGCAGACGGAAATTCCAGACCATGGGGCCGCCAGCAACATCATGAGTGCGGGGCAGCCAGTCCGAGCCAAGCTAGCATCAACTCGCGTCCAGCATCCGCTGGCTTTTGTAGCTGTCGGTATCTCAGTCAATGCGCTTCGCCTTGATTATGCGCAAAACAGGAACTGTTGATAACGTCGCTTTGGTCAGCCACATGACGCGCCCTAAAGGCAAACCGAGGAAATGCACGTATTGCGAACGTGTTTTCACCAAGGAGGAACACTTGAAGCGGCACGAGAGAAGTCGTAAGTTACCAGGCGACATCGTCAAGGTTTATTACTAATAACCAAAGATACTGGTGAGAAGCCTTTCAAGTGCTGTGAGTGCGGTAGGAGCTATTCCAGAAGGCAAGTCACATACAGCTACATATGTATATACTATATGCCTGTATGGACGTTAGCTAATGTTCAGGTACAGTGACGTTTTATTTCGGCACTACCAAACGCACTTCTCGACAAACCACAATAGCCAAGGTGAATGCCGGCCTGAATGCCAGTCCTCAGATATTATCCAGGTTGGCCATGATGACGAATTATGCCGCGACGATGCAAACGTTTCGATCTCACTTCCAGAGCGACACATAAGTCTATCTCTAGACCCAGCCATTCCCCTGGCCCAAGACCCCAGCTCAACAGCGTCACCTCAGCATGCGCCGTCTGCCCGAAACTCCGCGATGCCATCGCCATCTACCGAAACTCATGTAGATGATATGCTAAGGCCAAGAAAACGGCGAAGGTTTTCACCACAGTCTCAGCAGATTGTTGATGATAGCCAAGGAATTTCAATGGCTCAGTCCGCTTACAGAATCTCCGACATACCTCTGTCACAGTTTGATAACAGCCAAGTCTCGACCTTTCCTGGGATAGAACTCGCCCAACAAGGTATCCTTGGAAGTTTCGGCAACTTCAGCATGTTTTCGTTCGGGACGGGACAAACGCCAGATTTCGTTGACACGCAGTTTAACTACGATGCAATAAATGAGCCCAACTTGCATAGTTCACGCTCCCCGTATTCGATGCCAACCATAGATACTACCTCATGTAGTCAGAAGTCAAGAAGTAGCGGGCTCATGACCATATTAGCGAGTCAGATGCAGAAAGTACAACGAATCTGGTCGAGACAGCGACCCAAAACCCTTGCACCAATCAACAGTTGTTTATGGGATACAGTGATCAAGCACAATGCTGATAACATTTTCGCGGAACCACGGCAGAGTGGCACTCTCGAAAACTACCCATCACTGGGACGCAATATGGATCAAGCATGTAGAGATCGTCTGATTCGGTACTGCAACGATCTTGACGGTTCATGTGGCTCGTCAGCAACAACTACTGATAAGACTTTCATGCTTTCCTTGGCTCTACTCGACTCAAGCTTGGACTTCTACTTCCAATTCTTTCATCCGGTTTTGCCATTAATACACAAGGGCAGTTTTAATGCTAGAGACGCGCCAAGCGCGCTGTTGCTCGCAATGTGCTTAGTTGGCGCGTCCTACTTGGATCGAGCACAAACCAAGGGTTTTGTCACTAGATACCTCAGGGAATGTTATCAGCCGCAGAAAATTATGAGAGCAATCACTAATACTATTGCAGAAGTTGTTGCCCGCCTGTCTCCACGATTTGACGTCTCAGACGCTGCTCAAGAGTGCACCACCCGACGTCCTCACTACCCTTGCCACTGCACTCATTATAGCCTACTTAGCCTTGGGCTTTCGCGTATGTAGTTACCCTTGTCTAATCTCTACAGTAGTTGCTGAGTATTCACAGGATGAGATTGATATACACCAATCATACACAGTCTGTACTCAAATGCTTCGTGTAGGTCTACCATAGCCGATCATTCACGCTGAATATGTCTAACTGGGCGTTCTTCATAGACGGCTGACGGACAAGGCCTCTTTATGGCTGCATGTGATGACGACCCGATTCTCAAAGTGGAACAAGGAGCACAAAGCCCAGACAACCTCTGGAAGGCATGGGCACGAGTTGAATCAGTCAAACGGTAAGTCTACCTGCCAGGTTAGACCACCTTCCCTAACTCTGTATAGCCTTATATGCTGCCTTCTCTACTTGGACATGGCCTATGCCCGGTTGATGAGCACATCCGGGGTTATTGCAATAGATAAGGTCGAGGTTTACCTGCCGTGTGACGATGCTCTCTTCGAAGATGCAACAACAGCCACGGCCTTCTTGCGCTTGGTGCAGCAAGGTGCACGTATCAGAATGCCTCGAATGAATGCCCGGAGTTTTCACGCCTTGTCACCGTCTAAGCTCAACCAGAATTCTACTCAGATTCTCCTCCGTTCTCTCTACCTCAGGCTGATAGCAGCAAAAGCCAGACTATCAGAACAGCTTGGGCGGAGCCAACAATCCCAGTCTATCAGCCTTGCTGAGAGCCTCTCAGCGGATGAGGATTACAAGACCGTCATTGCTGACGTCGTATTGCTGCCCAAGGCGCGTGCCAGCTTCTTGAGTGAGCGCCATCAGAACAATGCGCTAGGCTGGCATTATCTGTGCATTCTATTGACGACGGACGTTGACCTTTTGGAAACTGCGTGCGGTCGTGATGGGTTGGAAGCTGCTGAGGACGCCCTAGTTCATGTTTTCAGTTGGTCGCAGTCAAGTAGTGCTCGCAGGGCGCTACTTCATGCGGCACAAGCATTCAGCATCTTGGATTCTTGCCTCGTTCGCGATTCATACCTCACTCGACCGGATTTGGTACTGTTTGTCTCAGCGCTTGTGATATGTCAATACTTCCTCGTTACGAGCTACAAAGGTCATAGCTCTGGTGAACCTGTTTTTGAGTTGCTCCGTAACGTGGATTGGACTACAGTCGGAGACGAAGGGCTTGGACAAGCTGCTGGGTGTTTATCGCCAGGAAGGCTTGGACGTCAGGCAACAAATTCTAACCCGGCCATTGGATTTATAAATAAAGGTGGCGCTGTGTCGTTTACTGGAGAAGTGCAAGGGGTTGGAGGTGTGGCTGCTAAGAAGATTGCCAGGAAGTTTGCTCATCTTATGGATGGCTTTGGCAAATGGGACGGATGTAGTTATTCTCAGCTCTTGAGGGTAATGTGTGGATTCGCACAAGAGTCTGAGTGAAAGATAAAAGGCAAATATTGACTTGGCAATTGCGTTCGGTTTTTCTTATTAGCCATGCCGCATTTAAGAACTTCTTGCATACATCGTATCAGCACTGCTTCCCGTGCCATGCTATAAAGATCCGATTTCAGCCAAGACCGTGTTTCTACTAAACTCCGTAATAATCGGTCCTCGACTGGGAGGAACGTTTTCTCATGCAGAGCTTCACCGGTCGGTGTGCCAAAGACTAATTGACCTTTCAGTGACCATTGTGGTGAGATATTCCATTCTCCCATGAGCCTTTGATCTATGATGGGATTGATGTGTTGCAAGTTACACCCGAGCCCCTCAAGAGACAATGCAGTCCACAGGTTAAAGGTCTGCATGGCATTGTTGTGCTCAGAGAATTGCAAAAGATGTGTTGCGAATCGAGGGAACTTGGCTTGATACTCTCGAACAACGTCCAAGTCTTCAAATAGTAGTATCTGTAATCACTTAATCAGAACACGCTTAGAGCATGTCAACATGGGCCAACAGCTTACCGTTCCGTAGCCTGCCCGGCGTTGTAGTAATTTCTTCTCATATTCAGCGAAGATGTCTGATTTCATAGTTGCTTCAAAGCACTCTGTTGCCATATCCCAGAACTTAACATGCTCCTCTTTGAGAAGAATCACCAGACGAGTAGATTGGCAATTGAAGGAACTAGGCGTGTGTTTGACCACTTCCTGGGCTATTTCGACGATACGGGAATCGCTGGTCGGGGACTTGGCCTCAATCGAGTAAAAAGTTCGACGGCTTTTGATCTCAGCTAGATAGTTGTCGGCCATTTTGTAAAGCAGAAGATTATACGAGACGAGGGATTGTATCGATAAAAGAGAGACGGGTAACAATCGATATCAGGGCGGCTGTTAAAAGCAAACAATATAAGCATTTACCTGTTGTATATAAATAGGTTGGCAAAGTGTCCCGGAAGTTCGGGGCCCCACAAGTGGGGAGGCCGAAGCCCTATGTCCCCCACGTACGTAGCGAGGTCGAGGCCCCATCATACAAGCAAATCGCGTCTATTGTTCTTTCGTATTTATGTGTAGACAGTGGTTGACTTCAACTAGGCACCTTCCTCCATCAGTCCTGTCCCTATCATAGGTCTAGTCTTCATTATCCGTCTTACTTCAAGCTCCCGCTATCGTCAAACCTTGTTAAATCTCAACCCTCCGAAGATGTCCAAAACTGTCTTAGTCCTTGGTGCCACTGGAACTCAAGGTGAGCATAAACAACACCTTTATTTATGGCTATGAGCAGGACTGACTGACTGGCTGTCAAGGTGGATCAATTGCCAACCTATTGGTTCAATACCCGGACCAATATCTGGTACGATGCCTTACTCGAAATCCTAACTCGGACAAGGCCAAAGCCCTTGCTGCAAAGGGAGCGCAGCTAGTGAAGGCTGATTTGACTATCCCTTCCACCCTACCAGAGGCGTTCAAGGGGGTCTGGGGTGTCTTCGCTGTCACTGACTTTTACGATACGGTCAGTCTCACCTAGCCTCGCACCATGGTCTATACTTACTCTATAGGCTGTTCTTGAAGATCCTATGAGCGAGGAGAAACAAGGTCAGCATATCGTCGAAGCATCAGTAGCAGCTGGTGTTGAATGTTTTCTCTGGAGCACCTTGCCAAGCTCTCGAGAGATATCCGGGGGCAAGTTTGTCACCAGGCTGTATGAAGGTATTTCACGCCAATGCATCCTTGAAAGGCGTTGGGCTAACCCGTATGCGACAGGAAAACAGTCTGTTGATGCAGTCATTCGCGGTGCAGGCCTCAAGGGTGCGTTCATTCGTACTGGTAACTTCTACGAGAACATGATCTCGCGAAAGTATGCTGCATATGACAGGGAGAATGATGTTGTTACCATGACGCGACCCATTATTGGACCCGATGCTGAGCGTGAATTCCCTCTTATACTTTTCGTCAAATACATACGCTAACAAAAGGCAATGCAGTTACTTCACTTTACGTCGAGAAAGACCTTGGGGCAGTTGCCAAAGCGCTGTTCGATCAGTGGGATGAGGAGAAGGATATTCTTAACGGTAAATACTTTCTGGCAAGTGGAGCTCGGGAGACAATGGGTGATATCAACGCAATCCTTGAGAAAGGTTTGTCTCCAATTATCGAGAATCACCAATCCGTGACTAATCTGAGTTACATAGTGTCTGGTAAAAAGGTCATTTACAAAGTTAAGCCAACCTGTGGTATTCCGGACCGCGATATTATGCTGCAACTTTATAACGACGTAGGGATGTACCCTGGGGTTTCCATTCCGACTCCAGAAGTGGCAATGTTAGGAGTGAAGCTTCACAGTGCTGAGGACTTTATCCGGGAGAGGTTGCTCCCGCACCTTGGACTTGACGCATGTTACTAGCTAGAGTAGCTAGATCCGAGAGTAGTTCTTTAAGAGATTATCTCATCGCAATCGAAGGAAATTCAGTACCTCTTAGTTTGATCTTACTTGTTTGCCAGAGAGGACCATGCGTTGATAGAAAATTGCAAAGACAGATTGTTTCGAAAATAACAGAATCCTACCCTGAATCGCCTCTCGCCTCGCAGTGATCCACTTTACTGTCCATCCAATAGAGTGAGGGAATTATGGAACGACAAGGATGTCACAGAGTCTAGACCCTCAAGGCCAACTCGAGTTAGCTGCTGACTGAAATCACTAGCCGAAGTCTATGACACTGACCACAACCGTTACAAGCCAATCAGCTCGAGCCGCGGCCCCATTTTACGGAAATTCCAGCCAAATTCCGTCGAAAGAGTGGCAAGCCATCCAATCCGAGAGCTCCGCATGATCAGCCACCAGCAATTGGACGCTATGCTCTCCAGACACTACCGTTAGCGACCAAGCCTCAGTTTCGCGGGGAACCCTGACAATCATCTCGGCATCGGTGACTAGATCAGATCCGAACTGGGGGAGTGTTGAGCGTCTGGGGAAGGGGGCCAGTCCCCGCATTAGCTCAGCCCCGTTCGTGCATCAACTTGCCCTTCCAGCACTTGCTTCACCAAGCTTCGTATTACAGAGTCCTGGATTGACTGAGCTCATGGTATCCGGCAGACTTCTATCTGCATTCAAGGCCCAGTCAGCGTAATGTCTCCATCTGATATACAGGGTTGGGATCCAGCTAGCGAGGCTGTTGACCAGACCGCCTCCGCAACTGACGACGCCCGTGAGACCACGCCAACAGATGACCAAGATGGGACCAAGAAAAGGAACACCGCCAAAGACACGACAGCGGCCAATGCTGAATCAGAATCCACGGAACGACCTGCGAAGAAGATGAAGAGAGGGAAATACATATCTAGAGCTTGGTAAGCAAGATCCACGCCCGACTTGCATAAACATTAAAACGGTGTCCCTGACCATCACAGTACTTCCTGCCAGCAGCGCAAAATCAAGGTTGGTGTTCATGTCCTGCTGCCCTCTTTCAGTGTCAATATGGAAGGAGACTCTGACGAGTCTTGTCCTACCAGTGCGAAGGAGGAGATCCATGTCGACAATGCCTCGCGAAACAACTACCTTGCCAGCCCTCTGCTCCAAGGGGCGCACAGCAGGCCCGTCAAGATTTGAGGTCAGGTCCTGCTGGAGGAGGACAAGACCAGGTTTATTACCCCTCAAACGATAGGTAAATCTGTTTTCCGCTTGCCTAGGTGACATGAACTTATTAACAATGGCAGCATTAACCGCGAAGTCTTGGTGCGCCTAGAAGCTGTAGAACGCCATCTACGTCTGATGAGACCACCCACTCCCGATCTGTCCAGACCAGCGCATGACTATACATCAGTCGAAGACCAGCTCAAGCCTTCGGCAGCCAAACTACAAAGTGCCCTAGAGACAGAGGGACAAACGTTCGCAGGAGAGATGACTATAACTCCGACACTTGAAGACGAGAACGATTTCATGGATTATCAAAGCTCCCCATCGTCGGCCATGCGAATAGACAACACTTCCCCAGCATCGTCTCTCCTCCCATCAGCAACAGCAACATCACCAAATGATACGACAGGTAGAAAGGGCGGATGGTTCGAGCGGATATTGACACGACATGGCGTCATGACCGATGAGAAACAATGCAGGTATCACCTACAAGTGTTCATGGACGAGGTGCATCCGATGTATCCCGTCGTTCACCCGCCAGCAGTCTGGGACATCTTCAACGAAATGTGGCAGCACCCAGCCATCAGCTCCTCGGTCGAGTCAGCACAAAGTGAGCAACTTCGGGTTTCCGTTGCTTTGGTGTGCTTTTGTCTAGCTCTTGGACGATGTAGCATGTCAGCAAGAATGAGCGACCGCACCGGAGTCGAATCTTCTGGCTGGAGTCTGTATAGCGTGGGTATGAGTCTGCTTGGTGATCTGCTCGAGACCAGTAATACGGCTATAAAGTCACTGCTTATGTTGCAAGTGTTGACAGTGAGGGTGAGTCAACTCGAGACACCAGCCCTTATGCTCTACACCATTTCTGACCCTGCATAGATAATTTACATGTTTCGACTAGACGCGAATCAGAAAGCAGCCAGAGTACACGCCTTGACTGTGTCGGTTGCACAAACAATAGGCTTGCATCGCCAGACCACCATCGAGGGCATGCCGGCTTATTACAACCAGTTGTACTCACGTGCTTGGTGGTCCTTATATCTGTTGGATCGACGACTGGCTCTTGAGTCTGGGAAACCATATCTCATTCAAGACAGCAACGTTGATACGGCGTTACCATTGGATCTGAGCGATGAGTGGATGACACGATTTGCGTCCCGGAAAGAGAGGATAGCAGACCTTCAGCACGAGATAGTTGTTGAGACTGCGAGGGACTCGTCCCCTTCATGTCTTCCTTATGTTATTGCCATGGTGCGTTATTGTCGTATTGCTGGCAAGACTTGGGAAGTTTTATACGGCGTCAAGTCATCTACTGCTTCCATGCCAGCCATGATCCAATATGTTGATACCGCTATCGGAAAATTACTCAACACCATTCCGATATGCTTGAAGTATGACCTCGATGCTCCCTATGATGCTCAGTTTAGCACGAGAACTCGGTGGCAAGTTAAACAAACATTTCTGTTTAACAATGTAAGTCAAAATTGATTGTGGATCTGTCGGTAGTTCTGGGGCTAACAATACCTAGTGCTGCACGTATCTGCGTCTCTTAATAAGAAGACCACTGTTACCGAGTTCCAGCACTATTTATCATACAGAAGAGGATGATCTTGAGTCTTCAATCGAGTGCGCTAGCCTCGCTGCCCGGATTCTTACCACTCATCAAAACATACAAGACGATGGCCTCAAGTATAGCTTCGCACTTAGTCACTACGTCACCAGCTGTGCACTTGTCATGGTCGGTTTAGTGTCGAGGGAACCAGGCTCTAAGAGAAGGTATGGAGCTCTGATACTTGCAGCCACTCAGTGTCTGAATGAGTACTGCCAGAGGATTTGGGTCTCTGGAAAGATGATGCGTTGCGTTTCTAGGCTTAGTCGGCTGGTTGGACGTGTTCTCGCCTCAGACTCACAAGGAGGGCTGGATCTCCAGAGCACATCGGGAATGAGGCGAAAGTCTATATCAAATCGCTTGACACAGCACCTGACGCCTCCTTCAACTGAAGATCATGATCTTAAAACTGGGACGTCCAGCATGTACAGGAACCAGCTCAAAGACATGAGAACCGGCACTGATCAGAGAGTGCAAAGGGATCGAGAGGTAGACTGTTATTCATTCAATAACGACTCTCTGGGCACAATGCCTGAGCGCGCAACGGCATTTGATAAGCTGCCCACATCCTGGATGGCTGATTCTAGTCTTGATCGTCGAAATAGCTGGATCATGTCAGACTTCAATTTTGAGACTCTCGGGGAGCGTTTCGGTCCCAACGATGCCGAGCTGGCGACATTTGTGGAGAATGATAGCCTTGATTTTACTCGAGGTGTAGGAATGCCTCTGAATACTGAACGAGGGGGTACCGAGGCACGACTAGGCACTCTGGGTATCAATGGCGTGTTTGATCTTGACATGGATATGTTTCCTACTATGATGAACTTGTATGGAAGTTAGTATATTTCTATTTACGGTTAATAGGGACTTATTGCAAGTAAGAGCCATACTGATAACGCCATGCTAAACAACGTGGTTCTTTATTCACCTTATAACACTACTGTCATTGAACCTAAACCCCATGTATAGTCTCTCTGAGATATCCATAGGCTGAAGCAGTCATGACTCGCTTCATCAATTTAATGAGCAAGCTTACGGTTTACCTAATTCTTAACATACAATTGGTAATGCCAGATCTTCCCCGTATTCCCTCTTCATCTCCGAGTTCATCCGGGAGTTTCAACCCTTAACATTGAACATTTACAGAATCGTCTTTCGTTCTTTCAGTCTCACATTAAAGCCCATTTGCCGTACAAACCACGCATTGTGGAGCTTCCATGGAGTATCTGGATTAACCAGTTCAAGCTAAAGAGGAAAAAACAGATTAGCATTCATTGCCACAACAGACACACAGAATTCTCACCTCAAAGATCCGTAGAATAGTTGGGACAAGTTTGTAGAGCTCCAGTAAGGATATGTTCTTGCCGACACATGTCCTAGCCCCAGCACCAAAGGACAAGATACAACTATTCATCTTCTTTCGCTGTTCCGGTGTTGCTTCGATCCAGCGTTCAGGGCGAAACTCTGCGGCATCGGCACCATAAACCTCAGTGTCTTGATGGATGACCCACGGGGAACAGCCAGCGATACTTCCGCCAGGGATAAAGTGTCCACCAAGTGTAACTCCACTAGAAGGCACTATTCTCTCGAGAGTCAGCCCAACTGCAGGATGACAACGAAGGGCCTCATTGATGACAGCGCTCAGGTAGGGCAGATCCCTCACTTCCTCCCATTGCACAAGGCCATCATCTCTCGAGAACCGGCCGGCCTTGCTTTCGGCTGCGAGTTCGCTGAGGAGACTTTCCATCTTTGGAGGGTCCTTCAGCAGGTAGTAGAAGACAGCTCGTAGTGTAATCCCAGTTGTGTCAGATCCCGCAAACATATTGGCTACGGTCAGGGCCAGGACAAGTTGCTCAGTGATAAAGTCGGGGTCTTTGTTATGCGCCTCTTTGAAACGATTCAGGAAGTCCCTCCTCGGAGCTTTTGGCATATCCGATGCTTCCTCAAGCTGGCGTTCGACAAGGTGCTTTCTCGCAAATTCGGCAACTGGCGCACTCGAGTTAAGGAACCCATATTTGACTAGCCAAATTTTGATAGGGTTCTTTACCAGCAGGTTATCTAGGAACGGGATCTGGCCAATCTGTTCAGGTTTCGTTATCAGTGGCTGAAATGTGAGAAGTTTGTGAACATTTATTACCTACCCATGACACGTAATTTAAGAAACTCTCTAGATCACGGATAATGTTGTCAATGTCGATACCTTTCTCGACAAACCCCAGTCGCTTGGAAAACGTCAATTCTCCAATCACGTCAAAAGCGTAGAACTGGAGCCACGCGCCAAAGTCACAAATGCCTGCATCGCCGGTCTGGTCCGAAAAACGAAGTTTGAGCTGGCTGATGAACTCCGCTGATGTCGAATCGACAAATGGTTCGAACGTGACAAGAGTGCTCATCGCGTAGGCATTAGACACTGATCTTCGAAGTCTGGCGTGATATTTATCGTTATCTGTGTTGAACATAGTTTCGAGTCTCTTGCCTTTAGCCAGAGCTTGCTGTACCGGGTAGAATTTCGACTACAAAGAATGATCAATTAGCTAGTAGTTCTTCAGTTGACGGACCTTCAAGTCACCTTTGACCATCCTGCACTCGGACTATAAATGACCTTCAAAGCTTCTGTATCTGCAATAGATACTGCTCGAGGGCCCAATCTGACAGCAGGTCCATACTTCTTGTGTAGCTCGATGTGTACTTCTTGTGCTCGACGACCACGAACGATAAGAAGCCTCCATAGATCTGTAAAACCCGCAAGCCAAGGGCCAGGTACGTGATTTAGACCGTGTCCGTATTTATTGTATATAAGACGGGTCAGGATAACCCCGATAAACCATAGCACTGCTGTGCTGAAAGATTGAGGTACTATGTGTTCTAGGATCATTGTAAGACTTGAGACTGGAACGATGATTACTGCAAACGACAACGATTAACAGCTGACTCTAAGGCTTCGATGATATTTCAAGACCATAGACAAGACCTCTGTTGACGGTATTTCGGAATTATCCCGGAACACTATCCGGTCCCGTTGATGGCTCGTTGTGGGGCTTCGGAAGACAACGACGCTCCTCGCATATAATGTCAATTGTTGTATATCGAGATTAGTAGATAGAGACATATCTGCAGATTCAAATTAATGTAGCTGATAAAAAATAAATTGGTAGATACATCAGTTATAACTGCGCTTGCAAACCACTTGATATTATCAGATGATGCTAAGGGACCAGGGTTGACTCTGCCATGCACGAAATGACCTTGCTCTGAGTTGACTCTCCCATCGAAACTTTATGCAATGTACTCTAACGGAACTTAAACCGGAACAGATCCCTTACGTTGTTTCTTGCGTACTCAAGCCCGATATCCCGCGTAATGGAAATCCAGAAATCTCAATTACCTTAAATCTCTCTCTCTAGTACTTTCTGCTTGCAACCATATAAGCTCAGGTCAAGTAAGTTATTACTAAATCCTCGAATTGCAAACGGGTACTGGACGGCATCGTCAGGCATAATATTATATGCATTTCTGGGCATTACCCGCTAAGCCCTCTCCTACCATGAGTCCCTCCAACCAAGAAAGCTTCAAGGACGGAATGACAGCAATTGCCTGCCCTGTCAAGCGATATATAAGCGGCCATGACCCGAACACGGGAGAAAGCATCTATATAGATGTACCTGAGTTATGCACTGCGGAAGTGCCTGGCTTTGGAATAGCATCACGCTCTTATGCTACTCTGAAGCTACCTGCAGAATTGGTAGATGACCAAGACCTAAAGGCACACCTTTCACATAGCTCTCCTACTAGCTACACCCGGAGTACGGAATTTCTCGTTCCCTCATCAGGATTGAGCAGCCAAACAGGACAGATTGAGCTGGGAGGAGCAAATGTGATAAATCTTGACATCGACCCCGGTGCGGTGGGCCATATGCATCGAACAGTGTCTTTGGATATCTCGACTTGTGTGATGGGTGAGGTATATCATGAGCTTGATAGTGGCCAAAAAGTCCTCTTAAGAGCTGGGGTAAGCTTTTTCTAATCCTTTTCTTATCGTTGGCCGGTCTTGCTTGTGAAACACCGCTAATAGTCGTGTCTTGTAGGATCATATCGTTCAGCGGGCAACTATGCACAGATGGATCAACGCCTCTAAGACGCATCGTGCTCGGGTAATCGCAGTTCTTCTTCCATGCGCCCCATTTAAAGTCAATGGCCAATACGTCACAGAGGAGCATAGGTTCAATTAATTAATAAATAACAGTACCCAGACTAGATCCAATGTTCCTTCAGAGCTTTATGGCGTTCCAAGAATTGGAAAACCTCATTGTAATTCCTGCAGTTGTGCATTGCATCCCAACCATCACTACCAGGAATGGCTTTGGCGAAGGTTGTCTGTTGACCTTCTAAAGCGACATCACCCGCGCACATAATACTCTGACGTAGATAGTCGAAGCAATGATTCATGTGCCAATGGGCTTCGCCCTGTTTACCTTCCTGACCAGTAGCTAAGAGGGCATATCCATGGGCGATGCTATACTGTACAGCATATTAGAATATAGCATCAAAATGATGGACGATATGCTTCACTGGCCCTCGGACATACTAGACAATGTAATTGATGGGTTACCGAAGTTGTAACCACGAACATATCCTTTTTCTCATAGTTCAACAGAGGCGTCGGCAGGTTGTTATATTCTTCGGGCCTTTGAATATGGAGGTAGCCTAGTCCATCTTCGTCTCGTGAGCCCCAGAAGCCAGGCAAATTGTAATTAGAGACCTACCCGGCACAAGGCTAAGCCATTTATTCCTTGTTGCGTTGGTGAAAAACTTCTTTGCGTCGTCAGGAAAGAAGTCTGGGTCGGGTGTGAAAGTGGTGATGCGATGCGAAACTAGCGAATAGGTTACATATCAGTAACGGTTTAGACTTTTAGGATAGTAGCTTACATTTGGGAACAAACCCGGTCACGTCGCCAACTGTTTGGAAAGAAGGCGCTTCTTGTTTGAAGGAGAGTACCGTAAGGAGAAGGATAAAGATCAAGAATAGAAGCGTGGTGTCAATAAACCATTTGCATCTTTTCCACATGATGGGTAAGAAGGCTTGATTCGATTTCTCATATAAACAGGGTTGTCCCCTCGAGTCATCTCCTGCAGACGTCTCTACTTCCTCACCCCGAAGGCTATGGTATTCTGCTTGGGGGGCGGTCGGCATCGCTCTGTAGGGCCTTATGTTGCTGGGAAGTCTTAGCTAGAGGAGTTGCTGGGGCAATCGGCCTGACAGTGCTGTACAATAGTAGTCGAGTTGTTGAGCAAGGTATGGAAACAACTGTGTGTAGGTTTCATGCTTTGAGTTTCTTGTTGTAGGATCAGGACTTGTTCGGCTGTTGGGGTCCTCGCGCCAGAATTGTGATGATCTCGATACTACCCATTTGTGGCAATTAGCCTACAAATGTGTTATCGTCGAATGTGGAGGGGTGACAGGCCCCTCGTAGCAGAGGTAGCTGATAGCAACCCGCAACCCATTCACAAGTGGAAATTAGCCGGTAGGCTAACCGCCCCCAAAATTAAAGGCTCTCGTTGTTGAGATAACAAGGAATCAAGCCTATGTGCTCCGTATTATGCTATACCATCGAGCAAGTCTAGCCAGGGTGGCACGATGTAGCAGTCGCTTAGAGCGGCATGATAAGCGGATGGTACAGTATGATGAGTGCAAAGTTACAAACCCCCACGATTTGCCAAGGTAATGCCGATCTTTCGGAAAATTCACATAACGCGACGATCCTTTTCTATCGAATTTAGATCTACACCCTCGCTCACATCTGCAGCGAGCCTCAAATAACACGTAACATTGATTGTTGCATACTATTCCTGCAGGAGGCAAAGTAGGAAATGTCCGAACTTGTTGCCCCCGCCCGTCGGCTGCTGCAAAGTCAAGGAACTTTGTTTATCACAAAAACAAGGTGACAGAAAGCGGCTACCGCCTGTGTAACTCTACAAGCTGCTCTGTGTCTTGGCAACGGAAGCTCTTGCCGATAAAAATCGATGTCTGGCTCTTCATGAGAGATAGCTCAAACTACCAATTCAGACAGTTTCCTTACCATTGAACTGAGTCACTGTTATTGTGATATACTGAACATGCCTTTGTCTATTTCAAAACTGTTTTGTTACACCGCTGCTTTAATTGTTGGGCCATTTTTGGCATGGCTACTCCCAACAGATCTAGTCGTGAAAGCATCACGCCTGTTCAGCGGATCAACTGCAGTTGAAGTCCATAAGTATGAAGTGCAGGTCTTCTCCAGGGATCCCCTCATCTTGCACATCAGTGGCTTCCTGTCAGACAGTGAGATAGAACACGTTCTCAAAATTACGTTAGTACCATGAACTGGAGAGAGGACCAAAGCTCATTAGTCAACAGTAATGGGAAATGGAAAACCTCCAAGATCTATCCAAATGGGGAGGCCTATGTGGACACGGATATCAGAATATCCGAGATGGCACCAGTACCACGAAGGGATCCTGTAACTCGAGGTATTGTCAAGAGAGCGAAGACCCTCCAGGGTTGGAGAGGTAACGGCACATTTATTGAACAAATGAAGGCGCAGCGATACTCCATCAACGGATTCTTTGCCTGGCACGAGGACTACGATGGGCGAATGGGCATTGGAAACCGTGTCACTACATTCATGGTTTATTTGAACGATAACTTCACAGGTGGCGGCACAAACTTCCCCATGATCCAGCGCCCAGAAGATAAACGATGGTGTGGCGTGGTAGAGTGTGAGGACACTGAATATCCTGGGGTTACGTTCAAGCCGATTAAAGGCTCGGCTGTCTTTTGGGAAAACATGTACCCGAATGGCTCTTTTCATCCAGATGTGCGCCATGCTTCACTGCCGGTCACGTCGGGGCAGAAGCTGGGGCTCAACATCTTTGGGTGGGATAAGAATTGGACTCTGCCTCACTGATTATGGGTTGTGTAGCCAGTCTATGTAAATGATATAACTATAGGGCGGCCTTTTTCTAATAAGGGACTGCGTATAAGACATATATTTATAGCTGTTACCATTGTTCGGTCTAGAATTTATTCCGGCAAATTTTGTTTAGGAGCAAGAACTGGGAAGATCTAGGTGCTCGACACTATATGTTCCTTGCGGGGGAAAAGATACCTTACTTCAATCCGTCAGGCCTTATGCGGGGTTCCAATGCCCTTGGCTCCAACACTGGACAGTTATTTAGAATATTTAGAGTGTTTTATGCAAAGAGTTGTCCTCCATTATGGCCTTGTTCAATGTCTCGACAAAAGCCTTTTCATTAGGCGGCCTTCCCAAGAAGTCTCGAAGCAGGCCCATCATGTCTGGGTGGCCCCCTCCATATTGCAAAACTTCAAACCTGAGGCTTTGCCATTTCGACCTATCCCAAGGGTTGTCTTGAAAGATGGACTGGTAGATGTCCTGGGCAAAGGCAGTGCAGAGGAGATAAGAGTAATACCCAACGTCGTACCCGCCAACAAAGTGCGGTATTGCGCCGTACCAGTGTCCCGTTCGCTTTAGATGGCCAAAGTCCAAACTTTCGCACTCCTCACGCAGTCTATAAAATCTATCTCCAAGGACCAAGCACTCGGCATCTTCTTGGGATCTGACATTGTGAATCTCAAGATCAAAGAGAGATATTGACCTGAAGTTGCAGCATTAGCTCGGCCCAGGAGGCTTCGTTACGATCATTATTAGGGACATGAAAAAGAACTTACAGCTGTTTTAAGTGATAACTAGCTCGATTCAGATACCTGTTTCGTATCAGACCCTCAAGAAGATGACTCGGGATCTTACGAGCAGGAAGAGTTTCAGCTCCTATATTGCGCTGGCGCCATTCTTGAGCATTCTTCAAGTCAAGACCTGTGTAGTGGCAGCTCAACCGTTCCAGAATATCTTGCCTCCAACAGAGGTTCTCCAACAACATGCTGGGCATCTCGCCAAAATCTGGAGGGAGATTGGTACCATGAAAGCGAGCATATTTTGTTTTTGACAACAGGTTGTGGATTCCGTGTCCCAGTTCTTCAATCGGCTGTTAGCAAGGCTGGAAGGATGAAAGGAACATGGTGATGCCGTACCATGGAACAGAGTCACTACCTGGGAATGCTTGAGTAGTATCGGTCTCCCATCGCTCCTATTGGGAAAGCAACACATCAAGATAGTAGAAGGGTAGCACCTGGTACCATCAGGCTTTTCATAACCCTAAGGGCGTGTATCAGCTATGCACTTGTTTTGAACAAGAGCAGTGTCCTGAACTTACACATTCATGGGTGACGTTCTGATTGCCACGGTATTTGTTTTCTCGCCAAAGCAGATCAAAGAATAGGTATCCGACGAACTTTCCCTCACCTTCTTCCCAGACTGAAAAAGCTCGAACCTTTGGATGCCAAAAATATTTGGATCCTAGGTCAGCCTGCAAGATCTCGTAGAATTGAAGATCAAAGAGTGATTCGAACACCTTCAGCATGGCCTCGGCCGTATGATCCAATGGAAAGTATTCAGATATCTGATCGTGGGCTATGTTCCGCTCTTCCTCTATCTTCCTACTGTAATAAGCATGATCCCAAGCAGCAAGGGTATTGTTTTCTTCGGTTTCATAGTTCGAGGTGGAGGCCTCCCCGCAACGACGCAAAAGACGGACTTCAACTTTGCCGAGATCGATCAAGTCTTGCTTGAGACTATTGAGAAAGTCTCCGATGGCTTCTGGGGATTTTATCAGGCGCCTTTGCGCTCTGAACGCGGCATGGGATGTAAATCCAAGCCTGGCTGCTTGTGCTTGACGCTTTGCTATGATGAGTTGTAGCAGTTTGTCGTTTTGCTGGAGGTTTTGGTGATCCTCCATGAACATTCTTTTGCGGACGTCTGACGACACTGCATGAGTCAACAAGGCCAGAGTGCCTCCGTTTGAGAACGGAACAAACTGTCGTCCAATGTTTGGGCCATGGCTCTTCACAGGCCAACGAGAAGAATCATCAGATGGGACGCCATCCAACTCAGCTTCTGTAAACCACACACCATTTGAGTTATGGGCCATGTTCCTCCGAAAGTCCATTGAGAGCTGTTCTATTTCCTCGCTAACTATCTGGTGCTGCTGGACTTTGTCTGGCGGCATCTGGCCAAGCCCACATTCTTGGCAATCAAGAAGCAGCTCATTCAATAGTAATTGTGACTCGTGATCTAGCTTCTCATTGTGGTTTCTGGCGGCTTGAAGAAGCTGGAAGTAATCAAGTCGGGCCGTCCAAGAAGACTGTGCCTCAGACCAGAGCCGTATGGCTTCAGAAACAATACTTTGAGTTTCGGCCTCTTGAGCAGCATATTGGAGCATCATGATTACACCAATCTCGCCTTGGAAAGAGTTGTGAACTGTTACGTATGGCTTGACAACGTTGCTAAAACATGCGCTGCCTGGTGAGATCTCGGCGACTATCTCGTCAATGACAGAAGTGATGTTGGAAATTACTGTCTTCATAGTAGAGACTATTTCCCCGGTGGGGATGATTGGGGGAGGCGACTGCGGTGGGGTTGGTACCATGTTGACTGGTCTACTTGACTATGCTGGGGAGTATGATGGGCTTAGTTGGGAATGTAGACTGATACGCAAGTGGCGGATGAGAAGATGGGCGCGGATGTCTTCAATTCTTCGATATGCCTCGACAACCTTAGAGAGAATCAATTTCACAAAAACATACCGACGCAACTGCCGATTGTCATGAAACCTGCTTTCCTGTCAATTGATCACTTGGTCGGAGATTTGTGATCTGCAAGTTGGGGGCCAAAATATCATCAACAAAAGTACCCAACAATCGCTGCTGCACACATGCGCCTTACGTCGTACCCAGCGGTTACGACTCGAAATAGCACACGCCCCAAGAGATACCTCAAAGCCGGCTATTCCGTCTGATTGATCGACGTTTCATTGGCGTCGGAAAAGGCAATGGGACTTTTGTTTGATCCGTAAGCATCAACTCGCAAGCATTTGTGCGGGCGTGTGCGAGATTCTCGCCTTCGGAGTCGTATCAACAGAGCTAGGAGCCTAGAAAGCCAATAAATGATCGTAATTGAACTTGGTAGGGATCATGATAACACGTAATGATACTGCATGAAGTAATACGGTTGTCGATCGTGGACAGTTCCTTCAGCAGACTCCGTGAGGCGTCTCCGCGTGGAATATGATCATATCTCATGACTGGTGGTGGTTGCGTGCGAGCGGTGTGATTTATCCTACAGCTGCAAGTCCTTGCCTGCATATTCTCGTCTTCTGACTGCTAATCATCACATATCGGTGCTCTTGATGCACACTTACTGTGAGACGTAGGGGAAGTACAGCAGAGGCTTTAAAGCTGCACCGAAGCTACGAGGCTGTTGGCCGAGTTTGACTCACCAAGCTTTCTCCAAACCCAAACCCATAATCCAGTATAATCATCGTCGTCAAAAGTTCACTGACGTTCCCAGGCTATACCATGGTTTTGGTGAGCCGACCCCCAGCAGTTAAGATTGACTTCAGTAAGACGCTACTGACCTTTTCCATAACAGAAACCCTCACTATCGCTCATCGTCCCAGGGTGTTTGCTTTTGCTAAGCACCTTTCAGATATGGAACTGGGTTACCAACTCCGTGTCGTCTCTCAGTAATGGAGTCGTCTCTATCTTCGGTGGTTCTCCCCTGCTTCCCGATGATTATGTCTGCACTCAAGAGTATAGCATTGAGCTTCTCTCTGTTGATCCTTTGGTCATATACGTCAATGGATTTGTCAAGGACCATGAAATCAACCACCTTATACACAAAACGTACAGGATTCTCTCCAAGCTTAATTACTTCTTATATTAACATCGTTGCAGGAAGGATGACTTCTCCCCATCTTTTGTATACGACTACAAGACCGACAAAAACGAGATTTTATCCGAAGTCAACTCAACTTGGAGAAGTTCTACTTCTGCTATGGTTTCCAAACGGGATCCCGTGTCCCGTTGTTTGGCCAAGCGGTTGAAGTCGTTGATGGGAAATCTTCAGCATCCCGACACTGAACGACTACAAATTGTCAAGTACGTCGGCGGGGAGCGCTTTCGTATGCACAACGACTACCTGCCGGTGCATCTCGAGGCCAAACACCCTGATGGCAGCACTAAAAAGTTCAACCGCCTCGTCAGTAGCTTCATCTACATTGGAGACAACTGTACTGGGGGTGAAACGTATTTCCCAGACATCAAAGGCGTTGGGCCCAACGCTGATGGAGACAAGTTTTCGAGGACAGAGGATGGCATGGGCTTACTTGTAAAGCCAAAGAAGGGAAACGCCGTGATATGGCACAATGTACATCAGAATGGAACTGGCGACGAGAGAATGGCCCATGCAGGTCTGCCTGTTGTGAATGGCACCAAGATTGGCATGAACCTGTTTGGCATTTACTACCCCGACGAACCACTTGTTGGCGGTACCTAAGTGCCAAGACTTTAATTATCCGAGAATCCTATCCCGGAATCCCGGCAATGCAAGAATGTGGCATAGGCTTGGCATTGTCCAGGGGTCGAACGAAGGCCAATTGATTGACCTATAGCTATAGCAAAAAGACTGTTTTGCCACTACAAAATTGATATAAGAAATAATTTATTAGGACTATTTGTTCTTTAGCCTTAATGAATCTCGCGCAGATATTATAAGTTTCTAAGTATAATTAATAGACTTAGTACAAAACAACACGAACTAGCCTTTTACATCAGACATAAAAGGCAGCTCGGCAAAGTAACAGTAACAAGTAAAGGTATCAATATTGCCGTACCTTATCAAACTACCATAAGCAGTCATTAATCACAGTTTACCGCGGCATGATAAGGCAGGCGGTTGATTAGTTCGGTTTCGAATCAAGCATTGCGTGCGGGGCTTTAGGCAATATATGCACATCACGTCATTTGCGACGCAACTTCAACTCGATGTCTTCTAGATCTGTTAATCACCCGTATCTATCACATCAAAGTGATCAGCTAGAATACCACATACCAAGATACCACCCCCCTCCCCTGCCGGTCCCACCCAACCAATGCGGCACAAATAATACCAGTCTCCTACATTGTTATAATGGCACCACCACGAAAGTAGAGAGGCCATCTTAGAGGGCACGCGGGTAATTCGAGTTATACCTCTTGGGCCTGCACCTCTCTGAATCCTTCTGCATAGTTCGGCGCTTCCGGGACCCTCATGTCCACAAGCCAACCGGATCCGCGCGTTACTCTCTTACATGCTTTTGACATATCACCGGCGGGGTTATCTCGTTCTACTATGAGAACCACTGTCGAGGATTGGTATGTCCTTCAGATAGATGTAACGCCAGAGCTGACCTTTACGCATCAGTATGTACCTACCTTCCATCCTTGACGTGGTGGTGAACTACGATTGACAAGCTTACTTTCGGAGTGTCCCTGCGATTCCCAACACATCTATCCCGCAACACTCCTGTCTATGCTATGGCTGAAATGCGCCGACGGGAGAAAATGAACCTTCCAGTTGATCTTACATCTTCCGCCCAACATACCAGAGACCGAGGTCCGGCCCAGCCTCCTTCCCGAAGCACTAGAAAGGAAGAAAACGTTCCTACAGAGATCCCCTACCTTGACGGCCTAAGAGGCTTTGCGTCTCTACTAGTCTACATACATCATCACGTTCTCTGGGCGCATGGCTCTGCCCACAGTGTTATTGAGCGATCTTTTGGCTACAGGCAACGATATCACTTCATCACTCTACCGTTTGTCCGCATCTTCTTCAATGGTGGTCACTTTGGAACGGCATGCCTTTTCGTTTTATCTGGTTACGTCTTATCTATAAAGATCCTCAGGTTCCACAATGTCCCCGTACAGACATCGTCAAGCACACTAGCAAGAAAGATCCAACTGCTCGACCATGTCCGCTCAGCTATTATTAGAAGATGGTTCAGACTTTACTTACCTTTGTTCTCCACTACCTTCGCGCAGATGTTGGTCACCCTTGCTAGATCTAAGCAGTTACTGACATGACATAGTACAATTGTTCACTTGTGGAAGCTCCCCGTCTCATCATTTGAACCGAAAGCAACATATATTCGGGAGATAGGAGCTCTGATTAGCGAATTCCTCGACTTCAGCTTCATTTTTAACCGTACGGCTTCACCGTGGTTAACTTACAATGACCATTTGTGGTCTGTCCCTATGGAGTTTCAAGGCTCTCTGGTGACACTGTTACTCTTGCTGGTGGTATATGGGGTGTCGCCCTACCAACGAATGGCTGTATATGTAGTCTTCATTACATACTTCCTGGTCCTAGTCACTGATGGATGGCATTGCGCCTTCTTTATCGCAGGAGCCTCGATCCGTGACTGGGAAACGTGGTCGCAAATGGAAAGCCATGTCCTGTTTACATCGAAAACAACATCTAGGTTCGTGTCGAATACCCTCGTCATCTTGGGCCTATATCTTGGAGGAGTTCCGACTTGCGTTACCACCAAGTGCTTCCGCATGAACCCAGGCTGGCAGTATCTTTCAGGTCTCTCACGCATAGTTAGATGTGATCCGAAATGGATTTACCTCTTCCTTGGCTCAACTCTGTTTTTCTCTTCACTGCGACACACATGGCTTAAGAAGGCTGTTGAGAGCGGTGTTTTCAGGGGTTTGGCGACCATGTCCTACGCCCTTTATCTAACACATGGGCCGGTCATTCAAATCTTTGCTGATTTTCTCTACTCGCTGGTTGGATGGCCATACGGATACCGGAAGATTGCCCATGAGTCCTTTGTGTCATTTCAAAGTGCCCGATCCCTAACTTCGTACGGCCCATTGGGATTGGAGTTTTCGTTTCTGGTGGTTCAATTAATTATGGCAGTGATATCGCTAAATGTTGCCTGGGTTACGATGAGGATGATCGATCGCCCCGCCATACGCCTATCAAGAGGATTGAGCCAATGTATTCTTATCTAGATATATTTTATGAGTATTGTAACTTTGCCATCTCCTGCCCTGATGTAGTCCTCATACCTTATTGTCATACAGTCGAGATTTTGCCAACAACGGTTAGCAGTGTATCGAAGGTAAAGGATTTCCGTTTGAGGCCCCCCCATCGCAAGAACGGACAAGATCCAGTCCTAGTCCCGCAGTGTTGGCAAATGAGCGTTCGCCATCATCAATCGACGTGTGCCAAACCGCGAAAGGATGTTCGCATAATATGCAATATTTGTACAACGTGATGGAGAAATGGAAAGGGGTCATATTGGATATATTTTCCAATGAACGTAATCGTGTTGTTTCTGTTGGTAAAGAATAACTTCCTGGGCTGGGACTGGAAGACTTTCAGATCGCGCATACAATGCTGAATCCCAGCTACTCGCTTCTACACCCATTATCTCATCAAGAATTGAGAGACAATGGTGGGATCGGCATTGCAGTAATTGTTCGACACGATGAGTAACTCTATACATTCCTACGCTGATATTTACCATCTGCCTAATTGACACTCTCCTATTCCACTGGCCTGACGTGAACCTGCGCGTGGCAGGTAATCTGCACTCTCCTGTTAAGCTCAGTGTGAAATTTGCCTTCGAGCTCGGAAGCCTCATTGATGGTCCAGTTACCAGGCATTATCATTTCCAGACTGATCAGCGTCTTTTGACCTGACTTGGTTCCCATGATACTGATTACTTTTACCTTGCCTGACTTATCAATATCCCTCAATATCTCTTCGCTGCATAGGCGAACCTCTCCATTAATCTCCTCGCCAATTGTATAGTCTGAAAGCTCACGCAAGGCTGACATGGTAAACTCAGCGGCAGGCCTGACTGCCATAAGTGAAATAAACAAGCCAACAACAGGATCCAGCCACGCAGCATCCTGAATTAACTTGCTTGCGAGGATGACACAGATTATGATCACCTCTGTAAAGCTATCAATCCTGTGATGGAGTGCGTTGGAAGCGAGGACCGTTGACCCGCGCTCCATCGAAAGTTTCATAGCTGTAGGCTTTGTGTCAGTTGATCAGTCGTTTTGAGTTGTTTACGTCTAGACGAAAGGGCACTTACTCGCAGAATATAACCATTCCTTTGCCACAATGGTTGCTAGAGAGATCCCTATGACGAACATATGTGACAAAAGACCGCCATCTGAGCATCCTAAAGTCCCAATATGTGCTTCTTCATGGGCCAGTTTATTGTTGATGGGGTGCTTGCCACGCCACAACGTCTTCAACAAGAAGTGTAGGCTATTGAGGCCCATGCTGAAGCCTCCCACGAGAAGGATTGCAGAAACGCCAAGCGCTCCTAGGCTCTCTATTTTCCCATGACCGTATGGGAATTGGTTTGTAGGCGGCCGTGAACCCCACATTATGGCAACAAGGGCGATGATATCTGACATGGCGTCCGTGGCACCATGGAGAGCATCCGCCATCATTGTTTTCGAACTGAGAGCATATCCAAGTACTCCTTTGACAACCGCCATGGTGACATTGGTTAGGAGGCCAACTTTGGTGATGAAAATACCAGCATCCTTTTTTGGGGAGGGACTGGTGGCTTCAGTAGGCTTGACTCTATCTTGATCTGCGACATAAGACGGAATCATTTTGGGAAGATCCTGATGAACTGCTCAAGATAGCAAGGGGTAGCTGGAGGTGAAAAGGCTCTTGAAGTCAACAAAGAGAGAAACCAAACAGGACGAAGCACAAAATCGTACTGTGGAAAGTGAGACCAAGCATAAAGGCACCTCTAACGAGAGACAGACTTTTGCACTGCTCTACCATTCGAAGGGTCTCACAGGTGACTGCCGGAAAGATAATTCAGCCAGTCAATCAACTCGGCCACTGAACTCCAGTAGTTGACGGAGTTAAGAAAGCGCGCATTAAGGCCGAATCTGTTGTCATTCAGCTTGTTGAAACGTCCCATTCGGAAACTACTCAGAAAGGAAGGCACATATCTCATCATCAAATGTCGTAATCGGCAACTACTGGAAGTAGAAGACAGCTCGTATGAACGTCCAGATTAGTAACTGCTGAAGATGGATCGCCACTCTTCAGGTATTGCAGATCAATTTTCTGTGTGCACGCCTTTGTATGTTGTTACTGTCTATAATCAGTAACTCACACACTTGCCACTAGTCCTGCAGGAATAACCTTGTCTCACACTTGTCTTATAAGTAATACTACAGCACAATATAGTTTTTTGCCCTGTTCACCGCGTTGCATCTACTTATGGTAGATGATCTGCAATCAAGCCTTATCTACTCGGGAAGATAACAAGCTAGAATGTCCACTTTCACGAAGATTGTATCATGCAGCTGCGAAATGTAGCCCTCGTGACTCAATTGAGACATATCTGCAGGCAAAAGTACCGATAGGTCTCGGGGGGTGTCGAACTTGATGCGGAAACGAATAACACATATGCTGTGCGGGGGAGGCGGCTTTGGCCATCTGGCCGGTCATCCTTGCTCTTGATTGCCACCCTTGTCAAGGGACTTTTGCCGAAGAAACTAAGAATCTCGTTAACTACACACCTCACTAGGGTTCAGAAGACCTCAGAGGATGGTGTTGGTTGGAGTAACAGGAGAAAGACCATGAATCAGTCTCTGATCTTAGTGTTAATATCTACTACAGTCTCTTTTACCCACAATTTGGATGTCCTTTCGGGAAAGGCACTCGAATACTGATTCTTCTAGCTATATCTTCAGTGCGCTCTTAATATAAGTACTGACCTTTTCTCCCTCCAGGGAGCACATATATCATTAGCCAAGAAAACAATCAGTTACAGCTTTCTTTTGCAAAGTCCTCTCTGTCTCTAAATTGAGCCCTCAATCTTATATCAACATGCAGGCCTCAAAGTTCCTTGGCCTCGTCGCCCTCTTTGTGGCTTCTGCTTCTGCCCTTGCTCCTCCTGCCGTTTTTCAGAGAGAGCTTCTGGAGAAGCGCGACCTTGGCCCCCGTCAAGCTACCCGTATGTGTCCCTCTTAACATAAAGCGGTACCTCGGAGTGCGTTTTTGAGCTGTTACTAATAGATTTTAGCCCCCAACTCTCCCGGCCTCTTTGAAGGGGAGGAGGAGGAGGAAGAAGAGGAGTAAATATCACCAAGGGATCAACTTGCTATAATTAGTAAGAACACACAATGCCAAGTATAACTCTACAATCTATTAGATTGTAGACACTAGGGGGATAGTATCTATAGGACACAAGTAGCCAAAGTAGCGTAGCTTCTTACTCTAAGCTTATTACACTCTTTTTAGAAATATAGTATATTGCCTTTAGTTGCCAAGCTAGACATCTTAATAACTAACTTTAAAGGTTATATAAAGGCCAGTAAATGGTAAGGTTAGAGAATTGCAATACCTATCCTGTCTCTTAGTAGTCATATCTATAGCATAGAAATCCGCCTTGAATATCCATAACTTCCTTAACAGTAACATTGGGTCGAATACTATAGGTAGTCATAACATAGTCAAGAGTCAACTCTTCAGTTCCTCCCTGTGTGGAAGGGCCTCCTAGTTGATATAAGCGACTGTCAGGGTCTTCGGACTGCCACTTCCACCAAAGGCGATCAATGAAACCGTGATGGATATAGAAGAGCGGGTCTAATTTGGTTAGCTTGCCATCGACGCATGAGGCCAGTGCCCGAAAATATAAACTCACCACCGGGGCTCGCATCGATATCCTCCATGACTCCGCCAACCTATAAACCCGATTAGTTCGATATTACATATCTGCTCTGGTTGTACCTACTCCGCTATGACCGGCGCCGTGGGTCTTGAACCCGGTCGCTTCCCAGAAATCAAGGTAGGTGCTCTTTTCATGGCATTCCTGAACATAGGTTTCGTTTCCGAGGGTGCTGTTGATCTCGTTGACTTTGCGGGATAAACAATGCTCAGTCAAGGTTTGGCCCGGACCAATGTGAAGAGTGGTATTTGCGAAAGGACCATCAGTGACACAATTATCCGGACCAGTCCCGTTACCACCGAATCCTGTGTCGGGATCAAGGAGCGGCGAGTCCATGAAATTTCCCGCGTCACGGGTTTCATCCCACCAGCTACCCATATTGTCAGCGAAGGTGCAGGAAAAGAGAGTTGCAGCGGTAGTACTCACGGTGTTGGTCCCTTGTAGCCGCACTCGTCTCTCAAGAGCTGCTCATACACATGTATATAGAGACGGTGAAATGGCAAAAACTGCGCCTGTAATTGAGAAAGCTCAGTTAGCGAAACATCTTTTCTTAACCCGATAGAAAGGCCAGGGGAATACTGACAACAAGATGAATTGTCTTCGCCTGCACCTGATGCATGGCATTCATGTCGTCGAATCTTGTGACTGTACCCTCTATGCCTGTCTGAGCAGGCAGCTGCATAAGACACTTTACTGCCTTCAAGTAGGATTGCTGGTCAAGACTTTTCATGCTCGCCCATTCGATACGTGTCTGGATCTTTTCAGGCGTGCATGTGTTGTTGCTGGATGGAATGGCAGGTACTGGGAGTGCCAGAGCCAGAACGGCAAATACAGAGAAGAACATGGTCGTAAGGCAGACGGTCTTGGTCAATTGAACAATTCTTTGATGAGACAATCTGATAGCTTGCTTTGGACTACTAGTCAGACTATGCTAACTATCTGAATAGAGTTACGGAAGAATATAAGTCTAATATAGTAGATTTTCAAAACGAACCCCCTGGTTATGATTATGGAAATGATCTGCAAAACACTACAGATCCACGATCACAATCTCTCGAACTCTTGGCAGAAGTTTAACGAGTCACGATTCCACGCTTTTATTACCAGCCGCGCGGCGTCCGCGCGTCAGTCTCCACGCAGATACAATATATCAATAGGGTTTATACCCACTAATGGGTTTCAGGTGGAGCAATGACAGCCGCGACCTCCATACCACTTCTTGAGTAGTAGACTTGGCAGAGAGGGACTTGCCAGAACTACAAGATAACCCATGGGTGGCCAAGAACATATCTCGGAAACGGCACGCTGAGAGTCAACTTGGTCATTCACCCTCACGGTCTCACCGCGTCTTCTTCTACCCATGAATAGGGGATGCGTCCAATCATAGGTTTCACGCAGCTCGAACCGCTCTTAAGGACCTGAGAAGGGAATACCAGAGCGACAGGATGTTACAGAGACGGCAGGAAAACATCTCGAGAATGACATATGAAAACTCAATTTCACCATTTGCCGCCTCATATTCCACGCGCTAACAGGGAGTGCATCATCTGGAGGGTTTCAGAGGCGCGATGGCCGTCGCAGCATAGGTTGTCTAACAGAGAATGGCGATAGGAGCCGACGAGACAAAACTGACAGGCCTGTTCTATAGTTATCTAAGGATCTGGAGTTGAGTCAAGAGCTACAATCAACGCATCTTCCCTACAGCCACCACGCTCAAGCATATACGTTTTGAATCGTGGCAGCAATCAAGTTGAGAATTTACTTCATGACGCCGACTAAGGCAATAGGGAAATCACATAACCACTCGGTTTGGTGCATTGCCGACACAGCACGAGACCTGTAGTCGGTCGCTGAAAAAGAAAGAAGTTACAAGCATTATTCAGACTTTTTCGGAGAAGACCAAGAAGGAGTGGTGTGAGACAGGTCCTTCATACTAAAACTCAAAATAGCGGAGGACAAGCATGCTTTGGTTCAGTAAGAGTTCTGGATGGCCCCATTTGGATGGTATGCACGTAACGGTATAGCACCCTGAGAAGCGATGGAAGCACTAATCCGCGGGTTAAGGACTCAATCCCTTGGAGGATTGGAGCACTGTTGTTGAAGCTGAGAAGGAAAAAAAAGAAAATTATAAACTCTAAATGGTGATCAGATCATTTAGAGTTAATATCGAGGACGCAACTGGGTGAAGAGCATTAGAATAGAGTTTCGGCTTCTAAACATAGATACAGCGGCTAATGGTACCTGTCAGGTGAGGAAAGAGATAAGAGGTCTAGAGTCTAGAGCGTACACATGCAACCATCAGGAGACAAATTCTGGCGCACGTTCATTGCAATTTGGCAGATAGCAAACTACCCCGAGCAAGTCGGGTTCGCCCACATCACGAGCTAAGATCCACAGGGTCTGGAATCAACTCTTGGCCAAAGCATCAGGGTCAAGAAGGGGGTCTCTAGATGGGCAAAAGCCTAGGGCTTCATCGAACTTCCTATTGGACAGCGCGTAACCTGGAGCCAGGTGGAGTTGATAGATCCGGATACAAAATAGTGAAGTGTATCTCAGTGTGAGGCTTGATATGCTGGCAGTAGTGCCTCGTACATGTGGTTACAGCGATCAAGCCAGAATTAGAAGGTAGCTTCTGTATAGCAAACATGAGTCAAGTCCAAGGACTTGTCCACGAATATCCAATCCAATTGTGTCTCCCCAGTTTCAAAGCTTTACTTCAAAGGGCCCCAGCGCGGCTAAGTCGGCAAAACATCCATGCCAAGCGCTCTGCCAAGGGATCTTTACCTGCAAGATCACTTCTAATCGGTAGATCAGTATACTAAAGCCTAATAAACATGACATAGATTCTTGTCCGTAAGAGTTAATAAGCTATATGTCAACCAAGATGCCCTGAGGGTCTGACACGGGTGAAGTGCCAAGGCTCTTGCTAGACCAGAACTGGATAGCGACGTCAGCCAGGGAAATGATCTAGGCGACAAGGTTTGTTTATTTGCGACAATTCTAGTGTATATCCAAGCCATTGCAAACGCCCCAAGAATCGCGGTTAGTTGGGCAATGTCGTTGCGTAAGCACTGCCGGGTAGCCGGGATAATATTAACTGTAATGTCAGATATAGGGAAACCGGCTACCCCCAGAAACCGGCTGCCTTTAGCAAAACACTAAAAACAAGATATAATTAGGAACTTAATTAATTAACTACTACTACATTTTTCTAATTTAATAAAATTTATATTAGTAAATATTTAAATAAAATTAATTATAAAGATTATTAAGTTTTAATTATTTAATATAATTTAATATTTACTATAGTTATAATACTTTTTATATTTATTTATAAGCTTTTAAAATTATTAATACTTTTATAAACTTAGTATTTTTATTATATATAACTTTTTTCTTTTTTTTTAAAAAATATTCTTTTTATTTTAACTATATTATTATAATTTCTTATTTTTAGTATTTAATTATAAAGTTATAATTATTAAGTTAACTTTTAATTTTATAAAAAAGCAGCCTAATAGTTAGATTATTAAAAATAATACTTAAGATAGCTTAAAGGACTTAGTAAAGCTATATAGATAATTAGGAAGTTATAAAAAGACTAGAATTCTTTTATTTTACTAAAAAAATAGCTATAATAATAAAAGCTTTTATCTTAAAAGTTTAAGTAACTATTAGGTTTATTAAGAC
>JAAOAR010000468.1:0-15993 GCA_013395995.1 Fusarium pseudoanthophilum | reverse complement strand
GGGTATGGATGTGGATGCGATGGGTGAAAGTACAAGACAAGGGTGTAGAAAGCCAAAGCAAGGCGGGTCTTGTTCAAGCCCAAGCCTGAACAGACTCTCTTGGCCTGTCTCTCTCTCTCTCTAGGTCCTCCTCTCACAACTTTTTTCCTCTTCTCTTGCGTCCAAAAAATGGTGGGGTACCGTTGGGTAGGAGTCAACGAGGAGACGGTTCCCGACGGTGGATTTTTTTCCTGCTCCAAGTGGGCTGTGTCCGGCAGAGACTGGACTACCTCCTCTCTAGCTCTGGGGCGGGGACTGACTACTGACTCTCTCTGGTGGTTGACCCTCTGACTCTTGTTTTCTTGTTGATGTTTGGTGGTTGAAAAAACAAACCAACTCTGGTTGCCGGTTGCTTTTTTGGCCTTAGCTCGTCGTTTCAGACGTCCTGGTTGGCTGTCCTCGTGAGGGCGGGTGTGTGACTCGTAACAAGTGATATCGATGTTTGGCTGTATCAGATTGGATTTGTATTCAATGACGACAGATGTTGGTGTTTGGATCAAACAAGGAGTCGACGAGGGGAAAGAAGAAATTACCCGGGCATGACGAGTTGTTTATTTAGTAGTTAACTATCAAAAAAAGGTGGGAGGAGGTTTATGCATGGGGTGATTGACTGCTGATGAGTTCTCGGACGTCTGTCTCTCTGTGTAGGTATGCGAGCGACTCTTGATCTGTCTGGGCGGCGGCTGGGCAGGGCTGGGACCACTTCGCGGGTAGAGCACAGCACAGCGCAGCATAGCACAGCACAGCACAGAGCAATGACAGGGCCTTGCGGGTGAAGTCAGTGGATGTAACTGAGAACAAGCGCTCGGCCGTCCACGTGTTATTGGACCGAGGATTGGGCGCGACTACATATCAAGTGTTGGCCATCCGTCTACTCAGAACCGCGGCTGTATCTTTACAGTAATGTGATAGTTAGGGTGATATCGCGGTGTCGTACTCTATGTATAAAATATGCGTATGTAATGTAATGTAATGTCATGTCATGTAATGTAATGTAATGTGTCTACAGGTGGTGGAGGGTGAGGTGATGCCGTCTGGTGGGTGGACTTGATGACCGGTGAGGTGGTTCTCATCTTCGGTACAGAGTCGTTCCGTTATACCTCTCCTTCAACGATCCCTCTCCAACTGCATAATGGAGTCCGTAATGACAGGCGGTGATGGATTAACTCTACCCGACGTTGCGTTCTCAACATGCAGTGGACTGAGTGCAGTCGTATACCTCTTGTCCGACTGACTGCAGGGATGAAAAGGTTGGCTGACGTTCAGGCTCTGGGGCGCGGAAGCGGGGGAACAGCAGCCCTGACGAAACGCTGTTGTGCTTCCTCTTCTCTTCTCGCGGCTGGTGGTTAATTGTTTCTTCTGCTGCAACCCTTGACAAGGGTTCAGTCTGTGACGTGGGAAAAAAATAAGGTGATGAGGAGATGAATCCAGGGAGTTCACTGGTTCAGAGGCCTGGCAGCTGTTCAGAAACCTGCTTGTCCTGCTGTGAGACCGTACAGCAGCTTACAGTGGACGCTTACAGCACGTACAGGATTTTACAGTCCATGGTTTTTTCTTACAGAGGACTTCAGGGAAGTGGGGCCTTGTTGCCGTGGTGGACTTCCAGTGGGGGAGGAGGTTGGGTCAAAAGCCTGAGCAAAGAGGTTCAATGAAACAGTAAAAGGGCTTACAGTGGCTGGGGGTTATTCAGAATGAAAGAGTCACGATGCGCAGGGGGAGAATAATGAGGCTGTCTGTCTGTGTTGTTTACATGATCGACACAAACGGCAACCCGAAACAATCACATTGATATTAACTTTATAGCCAGACGAAACAATGGGTGCAGAGCATGCACGGGGCACAAAGAGCCTAACCTTGACCTAAGCTTGAGTCAAACGCAAACGCAAACTGCAATAGCAGGACCGTACGAACGATATTCGATTGGGGGGAACCGCATGGACCCTGAAAGCGACAACAAACCAGAGCCAGCGCAAACACCCAGTATCCATCCATGACCGAGACACTTTGAGTTGGTTACAGGGGTCTTCCCTTCGAGAATTGCTAATCGATGACGGTGCAAAAGTCAATTCAGAGTTTGTGTTTGTTCATAAGCACTTTATACACAAACATAACTTTTCTATTGTTATTTATGCAGGACACGATCAGTTTTAATAATTATGCTTCTGTGGCTCAAACGTTGGGAAAACCGTTTTGTGTAACTCCCGAATTGGCAAGAACAGGAATGCATTCCTTGAAAGTCAAGCAGAGCTGGGAGCTTTGCTTTCACATGGAAGCGATACCTAGCTCTAGCTTTCCCCTCCTGCCATTGGATGCAGAGATCATCACTCTCCGAGGTCCTTTGGGTTTGTTTGCTTTACCCGCATTCCAATTCATTGACCTCATCATTTTTGCCGATCACGTATCTTTTTCTTTTTTTGCTAGCAATTCATAATTCGAAAGCTCAAACTTTGAACTCCATATTGTTCTCATTCTCTCCAAAATCTCCTCATTGAAGCTCTCGTACCGGTTTAGGCCTGGACCCAGCTCTTCCAAAGTCTGGTTCCCTGTCGCCCAGGGCTCTCAATAGGCGATGGGAATCAAGAAGCCGGTGACATGGGGTTAACAGCTCAGATGGGAAAGGTTTGGAGGAGTCAGCAGGGGGTACGTAGCCTTGCACTGAAGCATCCATCGTATCTGGGCTGGGCTGGCACCGCCTCTCTGGGTCGGCCTCGATTCTGCCATGGCCATTCCATTGCATCCTTGCCCCGGATTCTCATGGGATCAGAGTTGGGAAGACCGGACTTGCGGTATGGTAATTCCAGTTGGCTTTGGACTTCACCGTTATCTCTGACTCTAGGCTCTCTCGCTAGACGGCGACTTGCGCCGTTATGGGAACCCCGCGGCTTCTATCCATCCGTTGCAAGCGGAATTCCAGCCCGAGCATTTCTCTACTGAGCTTCCAATTTTCGGTCTTTGATCCCGCCACCAATAAACTCAAACCAGAAACAGCAACCGAATTGTGCCAAATCGTTGACCGAAGCCGCTGACGGCACAACTCAACTCAACTCTACAGTATGCGCGAAAAAGCAACGTCCTCTGGCTATTTTTTCGGCACTGGCTGAATAAACTTGTTGAGCTCTCTCTCTGGCTATGCAATATTACGTCGTTATTCACAGTTTCAATGGAAGAAGCCATTCTTGTCGATCACTTCCCTTTGAGATAGAGACTGAGTGTTGGTCTTGTTTCCGCGAGACAACTGGGTCTTCCCGTTTCCCCGTGCTCGCTCACGATTCCACTCGCTCGCTGTGTTTTCCAGCTCATGACTAGATGACTTGGGCCTCAACTGACCGTTTGGCTGAGTTGACCGCCTACAAGTCAACTACCGGTCAAGTTTCAACGGCGGGCCACTTTCGTCAGAGCGAGGACGGATGTTTCCGATTCAATTGATTTGCTTCTTTTCAATGGATGACAGAGAGTCATTCACAGTCGCCTTGTTCGAGGCCATTGAATCGTTCCGCGCCCCTCCAATAGACCGCGTTCTCGCCTAGTGGTTGGTCCTCGTCTTCCTTCAAGACCCTTGACGGCATTCAAGATGGAGTGACACATCGAGTGAATGCATCGAGATACCTACATCGACACAATACAGTCGCAACCCGCGATTATTCAAACTTGTCATTGACAAACAAGGCCTTCCATGTCTTTCATTTCTTTGCTTTGTCATGTCATGTCATGTCATGTCTTCGAAGGGCCTCTGCATCCTGTCGCGCGACAGACTCGTGGCCAACGGGGCACGCCTACCCATCGCGGCATAGCGTCCGCAGTCCAAGCTTCCCAGCGGAAGGGAAGCGACGCCGATGGTGCGCCGGGATCCCATGGAAGAACATGGAAGTCCTCTCTAGCCTCGCCGGCGGGTCTGCGTGGCTGCAAAGCTTGACACCGAGAGGCTGCCAAAGCCACGCCAGCTTGCACTGGCGTCCAACGCTCCGGGAACAGTTGTTTGATGAAAAGCTTAACCCTCAACTGCTCATTTTACTTGTCTCCAGTCATTTGTGTGCGACTGTGTCGATCTACCAGGTCCCTAACCAGTCGTCTTTCATCGGTCAACATCGCGATCCCCAAGTGTTGATCGCCTGGGGAATAGGCAAGCAATTCGTGGAGAGCGTCGGAGAATTACAAATCTGCTCGTGTTCAAGCAACTACATGCCCCATCAGCATGAATTTACACGTCCTGAAGCACCACCGCTCTCGGTTGGATACACCGATTGCAGCGCATCCTCTTTGACTTTACCGACCATCACGCAAGATGCGACTAGTGATACGTACATACTGCCAGTTGTCGGCGTGTGTCGCCAGACCCTTAGCCATCCTCCAGCAGCCACGATGACCCTGAGCCCCGGGTTGAAGCCCTGTTGCATTAGCCTCACCACGGTACCTGGGCCGACATTGGAAGGAAGTCTTTTGGAGGCTGACCGTTTTACCCGCGGAAGCTCTCAAGGATTCCGCCCTTGCGCTTGTGTTCCTTGTCGTTGGGACCTTTTAATCTTGATGGACATGGGTGCTGAGAGGCTCCATTTCAAGGCTTTACAACAGTCACACAATGGCTTCCATTCTTGATGGGTTCAGACCTGCCGGTTTTGCTCGCTTGCATTTTGACATTGATAACGATTGCGCCATGTTGAACAAATTTACAAATCCAGCACCGAGACTCTAGCTTCGTGGTATGGGCCTGGGCGCTATAATGCGCGAATTGCTGTGATGCCCCAGTCCCCGTTCCAGTGGCGCTACTATCGAGTCTTATTGAACTCCAGAAGACATCGCTTAGAAGTGTCTGTTTGAGTTTACACTTACTAGTATCAGTTCGTTGAGCTGTTAGACACGCAGGAAGACGGAAGGGTCTATGTTGAGAGGAGACAGGAAGTTCGGCTTGACAGAACCTTCTTCGAAGAGCTAGTTGCTCGTCCGGTGCCGGAGTTCCATATCTCGTTGCTATTCCAAAGCCGTTCATGTGGCTGAGGGCCTTGATGAAGGAACAAGTTGATTCTGAGGATCTTTTGAGGCACGCCATTGAGGCACTCTTTCCGCCAATGGCGAGCTCTATCTCGACGGCCAATGTCTTACAGTTGAAGTCAACAACTCTATCAGCCCCCGGATGCAACTCGGAATCTTCAAAGTTCTCGATCCATGTTCGCACGAACTCAATCCAACAGAGAGAGAATCCGACCCCTCCACCATCTTTCAACTGCTAGGGCTTTGAGGGTCCCATCCGAGGCACAATTAATTGCGCCGAAGGTGCTTGCTTCTGCTCTCATGGCTGATAAAAAGTCTTCGTTAACTAGGGCTTGATGATTGGCTGACCACTCCCGTTTAGGCCCCTTGCAGCAGGACCTTTGCTTTGAGCCTTTGACCCGCCGCAGGAAGTTGATGCCTCGGTCGCAAGGCAGAACCACCATCTTGATGATTGCGACGATCCCTCACCAACAAGGAAAGAAGCTTAACAAAGGCTGCGGGTGCGGGTGCCTGAGTGAAAGAGCTTCAACAAGAATCCACCAGATGCCGTCATTGTCATCATGATCAACATCATCTCTTGGAATTTAGTCTCTTTTCCAAATTGAATACTTCGCGGGGCTTTTTACAAATTGGTCCAAAACTCGTGGCCAGGATGAAATGGCAGCAGAGTTTGCGACGCCCACTGGTATCGGGCCCGTCCAATTGAACTTGTGGGCGCCACACTACACCTGCACGCTCTTTACTAACCGTCACAACGCCGCGTTTATGACGAGGTTCTGATCAAGATAACAATTGAAGTGGAAGCACGGGCTTCAATGTCAATGTGTAAGCCCACGAATTACCTTGACCTTAACGTGGACGTTATGACTTTGTGGCCTCTTTGTTGGGAACAGAGTTCAGCCATGGTGTAAGAATCAGCATCGGGAATGACACACGGGCCGCCTATACCCTTGTGTCTCACGGCACTCCAACGGCTGCGGCTGCAATGGCTTGCATTCCATTTAACTCAATGCTACTTTCACCACAGCATAATGCGACTGCATATGTGATTGTCAATTCATGAACATGCTGAATGAACTCGTATGAGAGCAGGGCCGAGTAACTACACACTGTGTAACATTCAACATGTTGTCCGATATCATTAACAACTGAGATTTGTTGAAGCATGTGAGTATGCAACGATCTCTCGATGTAGCCAGGTCTCAAGCCACCAAGATCGCTCACATCTGTTCCTGGTGGCGATACTAGTGCTCTTCCCAAAGAAAACTCGATTGGGCAATGGCCTCAAATTCTTTCAGTGTGGGTTACATCGTCCGTCAACGTCGTTAATCGCGATGTCACCCACAAAAGGCACAACTGCGAGTTTACAGCACAAAGTCTGCCACTCAGAGCCTGCGGGATGCCCCAAAATGCTGGGAAATCTGCATAAGCCTCATGAATTGTTGAAGGCTTCGTCTACCGCAGCCAATTGCGATTCTATCGCTTACAACTTTGAGGTAACGTCGTTGGGTCTATTTCGGCTCGTAAGATGCACGTCACGAACCGAGCGGGACGCTTGGATTGTTCCCCCAAAAGGCTTGACCGTTACATCAAGCGCAGATATGCTTAGGAGCCATGTGCTCGAAATCGGCTGGGTCGTGAAGCACCCATCTGCAGGAACGCCAAAACATCATCGCCAGCTCGGCCTCAGACAGAATATGGAATAGATTGTCGTCAGGTTGAACCACAATTGGACCAACCAAGACCACAAGTTGGGGCTTCTCAGGAACAGGGGAGACCAACGCTGACGACAGTTTGTGTGCGTTGGGCACCCTTGGGTGCTTGGCCAGAAGATTCCCACATACCATCTCCACCGGGCTTACAGGATCAGAATTTTCAGTCTTGCCTTTTCTTTTTCGGTCATCATGAAAAAGAGCAGAGTCTTCCACCGGCCCCACGCCGCGTCCTTTTTGTCCCTCTTGGCTGCTCTCCGAGAAGCGGCTCCGAGTGTCTCCGTGAGAAGTGCATCGCTGAGAAGAGAACTGATAACGTGATGATAATCTGCGATGTATCGTGGGGGAACGTCAGCGGGAGGGAAATCGGTCGATATGCAGGCCGATGGAAGGGACTCCCTTGCATCCACACGCGCCGGTTGGAAGTTGGATGGAAGCAGACTCGACTGCAGGATGTAAGCTTTTCGAATTGCTTATTGCATATTGACTCCAGCTGTTATGGTTCACTCAAAGGGTTGCAACGGAACACTCTAAAGGAACCCAGTTGATTTGAGCGGCCGCAGGGAAGAGGAATAATGTCTCAACTCTGATGAAAAAGGCTTTCAACGGTGGCTGTTTGACTTTTCTTCTTCTTAGTCTTCACCTACGAATTTGCCCTGGCTATGCCTAAAGAAGGGACGCGGCCATCGGGCATGGGGTCCGGAGGCTTTTGGTGTGTCTCGTTCCTGACGATCGCGACAAGGGTTCGTTGTGTGGCCGTGTGTGTGCGTGCTTCTCGTGCGGCTGACTTTAGGACTAGGACATGGCATTGAGGCACGACCAATCCTTTTGCGGCGCCGACGCGATGCACATGTCGGTCTCTGCTTCTGCTTAGCAAGACTGCTCATAAGCACGGAAATTTGATGCTCGGGATATTCGGCATTTCAGGTATGAATGCACGAGGTTGTCATTGACTTGCTCTCAGGATCCTGCAAAGCCATTGGGTACTTCCTGAAGGCACTTTTTTGCCTGCCCTGAACTCAATGCAATTGCAGTTGCAGTTTGGCTTGCGCTGACTGCCGAATCGTCTGACCTTTGCAGTGCCTGTGATAACGCAGGACTGACTTGTACAACGCAGTCAGTCGTTCCTCGCGCCAGCGGGATACCACTTCATCCCGCCATCAAATCGTCCGAACTACTTGGTGTCATGTTTCTGTCATTTGGATGAAACAACTTCGCCTCGGCAAGGCACGTGGTGTCGCGGATCCTGCTGGGTGAAATGGGGGTGAAATGGCATGGATACCGCCGGACGGAGTACTCTGGGACGGAACTCAAGGGTACCAAGTCCATTTCTGTTTCCAGAGCTGAGCTTTTGCTGCTCTAAGTTGAGCTGTCGTTGAGTATAGGTTAAGGAGCCTGTGGAGAACTAGCTACGCTCAACGCATCTGAAGCCTTCATGACTGATACCCTCACCAACTATACAACTTCTCTTCAATTATCATTGCTTTGCTTTCTTTTATCTGCGAACTCAGATGAATGTAAAGCCAATCTTTACTAAGGCGTCTGCGACGGCGGTCTCAAGGTGGGTTATTGCGCTCTGGTCAGAGCTCGAGACCATTCGCGATCTGCACACTATAGGGTATTCGGCCAAAATGTCTACGATGAAAGATGACTTGTAGGCGCCTGCAATAGTGACAACCCCAAATTCATCCATAATGCAAGGCTGACACGCTGCAATTGTCGAAAGATTCGGGCTTCAATCCTTCGCTCAAGGTATCGTTGTCGCTGTGTTGTCGGAATGAGAAGCGTTGATGAATCCCTGCCATTGCAGCTCACCTCACCGCTGATGCATTGTTGCTTTTTTGCCTCTTCTTTCCCTTGCTTTACAGCACTATACTGTACCTTGCTGGCTCATCCAAAAAGAAAGTATCTTTTCCCCCGCCCTGTTCACCATTCAATTTAACGCGCCGTGTGGCGGCTGCTCATTCGCTCAGATCCTGATCCCGTGGTCGAGGCTGTCACAATCAATGAGTTGTATCGCGCGCGCGTGTGGGGGAGGAAACTGTCTCCTCCCATTTAGCCACGATACTGCATTTTCCCCACGAGGCTGCCAAGTTCAATGGTATTCCAATGCTGCGTTGGCCTCGGGGCCGCTCTGTAGCTAGGCCTCACCGGTTTCTGGGGTAGAGTCGTTCTGGCCTCGCTGCTGTAGGAGATATCACACTTGGTTCGTCCAATCATTTTCGCGGGATGAGTATGCGGAATTAGTTACCGCCTGGGGTACAGTAGAACGAGGCCTTATTGTGGCGAGAGGGAATGGGAGGTAAGTCGACGTGTCTATATGCCTTAATTAATGTGTTGTAGATCTTTGAGGGTATGCAGAGGTGTTGTGATGCTGGCTGTTGTACCCGTATCGAGAAGCTGAGCCGGAGGATGGCGGGTTGCAGGACACAGGTGTTTGTCGGCGTTATCCGGAAGAGAGGATTTGATATGGCTAAATGGATGTATCGGGACGTATGTACTGACTTCGTCTGTAGGCGGACTTCCATGTAGGTTTTGTTGAGGTTATCGTAGGTTGTACGTCCATTTGAGCATGAGCTTTTAAGCTCTCAAGCCACTCAAACCCACCAATTGTTAGTAATACGAAGATAACTCCCTTGAATGGAATTCCTATGAAGGCAATTATGTGTGCACTGAGTGTCTCATCTAGTCGAACTGATGTGATTGAAGCGCTTGAGCTTGAGTGCCGCATGCTCGCGATGGCAAGGGTTTAGGGTAGGCAAGTTTCGCTAGTTTTTCTTTGAGTCCGATGTTGTGCGCTTCTCATTCATAATTTCGTGATCTAGTTATTGTGTTAATCCTGGATTTTATGGACTGCATTCAAATGGTAAGAAGTCCTATGAAACTGGTCGGAAATATTGTCCGTGGAGTCTGCTATATCGATGATGGTAATATGACGATGGCATCTTGATGAACGTGAGATTGGGTAGTGTCCAGTTCACGACCAAAGGCAAGGGAACTGTGACGAATCTAAGGGGGAAAAGACTTTATGCATATATAACAAGAATCTGAGTACATTACTCGCTTCGAGGGTCCGTTCGTGGTAAGATGCATCGTCAGTTCTTGGAGCTACCGGGTAGTCGAGTTGACAAACTGAATCCATCGCCTCACTGGAAGAGGAGGATCTGAAGGGACCACGGACAAGAACTTCATATTGGAAGATGACCGAGTTTGCAATTTTGAGTTGATGGTAGAGGAATGGCGCATCGTGGAGTTGACTGGTAGTGATGTATCACGAACCTCCATCGTGGGTATCGCTCAAGACAAACGCGCAATACTCACCTGAACCATTGGTATCCTGATACGTCGCTGTGAAGAAGAGGTCAGCATCAAGTGAGTCTCCTCTCAAATTGGATCGCATGCACTGCAGTCAATTGGCATTCTCTTTGCCTGTTCTCTCGAGGGAGGGGAGAGATGGCACAGCCCAATCTCGATAGCTGTGTCCAGTGACACTTGTCTATCAACCCACTTGAGAGAATAGATATGGGCCAGTCGTGATGATAAGCCACACAGGAAGCAAGATGTTACAATTGATATCGTTTGAAAAGGGGTCAGTCGGAAAATGCCGTATATGCGCAAGTGAATACAGAGGCAGTGAATCTGCTCACGATGTCTTGAAACCAGGAATCACCTACACACAGCTGTCGAGCAAAAGAGTCTCAACCGACAATAACAGTGACGAGGAGGCTTGACCCAGCGTAGCATTCACTCTTCAGCTGTCGTCTATCTCCAAATCCCAACAAATCACCATCTCTGGAGCTGACAACCTCCGGACGATGTCCTCCGCGATATCGGCAATCGGCCCCACGCCGGAGGTTACACCGGGGATCGACAAAATCCATGACCGAGCCTCATCATCCAAGCAAATGCTGCACGTCAAAGGTCAAAACAGGGTACGAGCATCGCAACAACAAGGTTGCGATGTTCAGCGCGTACCCATATCAAGACGCTAACCAAGGCCCGTTTGTGTCATTTGCGGAACCGTGACGTGGAGGTTACATCCAGCACAAGCTGAATAGAGCTTACGACAGCTATCGATATCGTATCATATCCACTGACTCTTACGCTTTAGGTGATACATACACTGTGTTTGCTTTTCTGGGGAATAGTTGCTGTGTGTGATTGGAAATAATGGATTTGTTGGTTGCAGCTGTCGCTCGTCAATCTAAGATCTTATGACGTCACGGAATGAGGGCAGATGTCATGATACTGATTCCCTGGCATTTTGACGTAGGAGGCGGGGCATCAAATTCCAGCTCAAGAGATATGAAGGGCATAACAACTCTAATCTCCCATTAATCATACTTACGTTGGCAACTACAGTTGAACGACAGTAGACATCATGGCTTCAACAGACGACCCAAACCGTAGCTTCACAGCAAGCAACACAGGAAGCGAACCAGAAATAATAGAAGAGCACCAAGAAGAAGCCCCAACCGTCAGCCACGCCCTCGCCGAGGAATCCCAAAACTTTGAGGAAAAGGGCGCAGCGCAGCTTGAGCACGGCGACGTCGAGGTCAAGAATCTAGGATGGAACGAACCTCCACGCGTCGTGCCCCCGTTGGTGGGAGGCCTGAAGAACGAAGATGTCTGGGCTTTGATACGACGCTTCGATAAGCAGGTCTTTTATGTCAGGAGTATCGAGGAGCCACCCCTGGGAATGCTGGACATGAACATTGCGGACGAAGAAGAGTTTTCGCCTGAGAAGCTTAGGGCGCAGATCGAGCGACTCTACGTTTCTGTGTTTGCGCAGTTGTTTTCGTTCTGGAAGCATATTGTGCGTCTTCGTTCTTGGAGGGAGTATCAGCGAACTTCTGCGTTCCTCGCAGTATACACACTCGCATGGCTTCTCGATATTCTCGGTCCCACGATCATTGTCTTCCTCATGGTACTCATCTGGTCCCACGAGGCCCGCGACATCTGCTTCCCTGGCGCACCACCCTCGATAATCGACTCCAAGACAGGAGGTGTCAAGAAACCAGCTGCTGGTGTTCTGGCGTCTGATGATTCAGTCACTGGTGCGCCAGAGAAGCATAAGGGCGAGGCGGTTGAGCAGGAAGCCCACAGCTTTGTGACGAGCTTGTCTACGGTATGTTCTGGTGTAAGATTTGCTTTTTGGTTACTTCAAGGGTCGGGATACTGAGTGATTTGTAGATTGTTGTTAGCACGGCTGCCGGTAAACATCCCCAGACGGATCCCGACGATGATAGCGCTGCGCCTGATCCGACGAAACTTACTGAAGAAGCCACTGAGGCTAGACAGAAGTCTGTGGGAGAGAACCCTCATGCTGAACATAACAGGGCCAAGAAGCCAGTGTCGAACGCTGTTTGGGACAAGGCGCGTCCAACGATGCATCTGATTGCTGACTTTGTTGATACCTGGGAGCGATTCGGCAATGCTCTCAGTCCAGCGGCACCTTTCCATCGTCATAGGCCCAAGTTTATTCTCATTGGTGTTCTTGTGCCCATGCTTCTCGGCGCTTGGTTCACGACTCCCTATATGGCCATGAAGGGAATGGGATTTGCTGCTGGCTTTGGATTCTTCGGTGATCCCATCATCACACCCGCCATCAACTTCATCAACAGGACGTATCCCCGCTGGGAGAAGTACGTCGAGTTGCGAAACACTATTCTTCGAGGCGTCCCTACAAATGCGCAGTTGGCTATTACTCTTCTTCGCATCGGAGAGAAGAACAAGGCTCCTCTGCCACCGCCGCCTTCTTCCGACGTGCCTCCCCCGACTGTTCCCCATGAGACTGCTGGAGAGGGATTAGAACATCTAGGTGTGTAATACTCAGTCACTGAAGTTCAACTCATGCTAACACCACCAGAAGGAGTATCGCAGAGCGAAATCGTAGAGGCTGTGCAGCCTGATCCCAACATCATCCATGAGGATGAGCACGAAGATGAAGAGGAAAAGACAAAGCACAAGAAATCTCATCGCATCATGAACTTTATCCGCGGTACAGCAAAGGGTGGTGTTACAACAGCTCTAGCCGCCGACAAAGCCAAAGCCAAAGCAGGTGCTCATCACGCAAAGAATCGTCTCGGTGTAGTCAAAGGTCAAGAACCGTATCCCCTCACAGGACCAATTCGCTTCCCAGCGCGATACAAGGGAAAGAAGGGCCATGCGTACATTACAGCTACAGCTACGACACCGGCTGTTAGTTGGACGACCGAACTCGGAGATCTAAAACCCGCTTGGACTGTGACTATTGGAGACATCGATGAGCTGAAGAAGATGGGTGGTCTCGGATGGAAGAGTAAGATCATTGTTGGTTGGGCGATGGGGAGCGAGATTGTGGATGGTTTGATGATTAGGACGAAGGACGGGCAGGAACATCATCTCACGGCGGTCTCCATGCGGGATCAGTTGTTCAACAGGTTGATCTCCATGGGAAACCAGATGTGGGAGGCGTGGTAGATACGCCCTTTGGGAGTAGTCTTGGCTTGATTTGGTAGGTGTCTGGAGTTTGGTGATGGAATCGTGATACTCTTTGATACCAGGAACACGAAGTAGGATGTGGAATCAATGTTTGGAATCAATTGAATTGCAAGTCTAGACCTCGCTAGTTGAAGCATTGAAGTGAACAAAAGATCCTGCTTTGTAATCTCGTGAGTCCACTGAGGCCCTCGATACTTTAAATCCTCCGAACAGTTAAGCCAAACGTGGGGAAAGTGGGACAATCTTACAGGGTGACGTCAATTGAATAGAGAGCAGAGCTTACAGATCAAATCACATCTGCAGCGACAACTCGGCCGAGATCGCTCAAAGGTGGGGGATAAAAAGGGTGATGGTGATACAAGAAAACAAGAATGTCCTCCCCCAATTCCCTATTTCTGTACAAGATCGTCCCCAAATCGCAAGCTAAACCCATCATGAGCTTCACCCCAGAGCCGTACGACCCCATCACCGCAGACTCATGGCTTGTCTGTGATACCTGCGGGACTCAATTCCCAACGTCTGATCGCAGCAACCTCAAGACATGTCACATCTGCGATGACCCGCGCCAATTCGTTCCGGCGTCTGGACAGTCGTTCTCGACGCTGGGAGAATTGAAGAAGAAGCATACGAATGAATGGACAAAGTGTCCTTCTGATGAGAATATCACGTTCATTTATTCGCAGCCGAAATTGGCGATTGGGCAGCGTGCTATTCTTATTAAGACCCCGGAGGGCAATATCCTCTGGGATTGCATTACGTTGCTGGACGATGAGACTGTTGAGAGGATTAAGAGCGAGGGAGGCTTGAAGGCGATTGTTATAAGCCATCCTCATTTCTACAGCACCCACGTTCAATGGGCTCGCGCATTCAATTGCCCAGTCTATCTCGCCGCCGAAGACAAAGTCTGGACAACCCTCTCCTCAAGCCACCAAATCTTCCTCACAGCCCTCGAAACGCCCATAATCTCCAGCGCAAAGGCCATAAAGCTCGGCGGACACTTCCCGGGCTCCATGGTGCTGCACTACAACTCGCGGCTGTTCATAGCCGACACGCTCATGACGACGGCGTCGGGCGTCGGGAACTGGAGTGTAGACGCCACGGGGGCATCGCGGACCCGACCGGCTGGGCTCAACTCGTTCTCGTTCCTGTGGAGCATTCCGAACTTCATTCCTCTGGGGGTCGGGGAGATGGCGAGGATGTGGGGGGTCCTGAAGGGGTATGAGTTTGGGGCTACGCATGGTGGGTTTATGGGGATGGATATTGAGAGTGAGGATGTCAAGGGGAGGGTTTTGGAGAGTATGAAGATACAGGCTGGATTTATTGGGGATAAGGAGTTTGAGGAGAAGCTGTGATGTGTGATTTATTCTTGATTTTCTTTTGTTGGATATGAAGCATGAGATGAGAGATGAGAGACGAGAGACGAGAGATGATAATGATGTTGTTCAATTAAAAATATGTAAATAAATAAATCAGGGCCATTCTGATATCTGGGTATCGATCAAGTTTTTAACATGCATCCAACTCCTGTTCATGCATCTCAGTCTTCTATCCATCAACGCCATAAATGTCAACACAAGTATACAAAGCTCAGTCTTTCTTCCAGAACTTCCACTTCTGCTTCGTCGGCGACGATGGACATAGATAACGGTTCAATAGCTCACGGCCCTCATCAGGAAGATCGATCACAGATTCGTTAAGCGTGTCGATAATAAAGCGGTTCGCTGTAAAGAATTAGCAACAATCCAACACTGAGACGAGAAAAAGGAACTTACGCATCAAGTCAACGCCGCATTCGCCAGCATCAACAGCCATATCGATCCTCGTAGAGTTATAGCATCCATATCGAAGTTGCAGCTCAAGCATACATCTCCATAACTCTCTCGTCTCGTCAAGGCTCATGCCTTCGCAGCTGCGTTCAGAGCATGTGCTTGCTTGGCGGGATCGATGGTTATCGTGGTGGGATTGTTTTGGTAGAGGGATTGCCTCGTCGCTGGGAGGACTCCACATGCCGGGGAGGGAAAGAGGACCAGGATGATTCTCGCGATACATTTTGGGTGGTGATAGGTAATTGTAATGAAGTAAGTTGGTATAGTTGAGGTGTTGAGAAGAAGGGAGTCGAGGTCTTATATAAACAGCCTCAAATAATCTCTCCTTTCTTTTTCTTTTCTCTCGCCCTTTTCTTGATTTCAGGCTCGTGAGTTGTCTCTGCTGTAGTGGGGTTTTTTCCTTTCTGGCCCAATATGACAGGCAGAACCCTGCTTATTTATATCAAAGCGTAAGGTAGCTCAAACAAAACAAAAAACGAAAACACCAAAAACCAGGGCGAACCCGATTAAGTTATACTAACGAACCTGTCCCACGGTGAGTACCGCAGAGTAAGCAAAGCAAACAGGAGGGTGGGAAGCTTTGCGCAGTCAGCGGGAGAGCGCCACTCTGGAGGGTCTGAGACAGTTGATAGAGCCAAGAAAAGGCGTCAGTGAGTCACATGTGGGAATAAACCATGCTTAATTCCGTGTAATCAGTGAGTTTTACTCCGATATTGCTATGAGGGTGGGTGTCATCATCGGAACATTGCCTGACGGAATGAGGTAGACATCACAAGTGATCGACTTTGCATACGAAGAGACACGGGAGACGGGAGACAGAGAAAATCCTTTCGGCAGTTTGAGTACGTACTTTCCATACTGGGCCTGTGACTAGATGCCAAGTTAGTGTGTGATCTGCGAGACTATGGATGGATTGAGGCTTGCAAGCCTGATCTGATGCCCAAGAC
>JAAOAR010000467.1:0-37397 GCA_013395995.1 Fusarium pseudoanthophilum | reverse complement strand
ATAGTAAAATACTTTTTAATTAGTTAAATTAAACCTATTATATAATTTCTATAACTTAATAAAATTAAATTAACTACTACCTTTAATTAAAGAAAATAAAGCTCTTTTAATTAAAGCTAGAATGCTTATTATAACTAATCTACGCTTTATATAACATCTTATTTATACAGAGTAGGCTAACTACTTCTTAATCCTTAATCTTAACTGCCTTGTGGCTGAGTGACCCCTGCCAGACGGCCACCTGAGTGGCTGTGTCAGGCCGCAGTGTCGGCTGGGCCATTCAGTGAGGGGTATCTCAAGAGCTCATTCAAGAGGCAGCATACAATAGAACACAGAGAACACGAGCTATAAAATCTTGAGGCAAGCCACTCTCCATTCCTTCCATCGAGACCTTCAGCTGTTCATTCTTCAATGCGGGTGTTGAAACGCAAAGCTGAGGCCGAGTCCTCCATGATCCACTCGCGAGATCATTGCTCCAGCATCGAAGTCCCTTCTGGGCGCTCGCCAAATTCCGTTCCGAACAGGGTAGCTCAACCACTTCCCCATAAACATCCCCATAGTTTGATATGTATCCCAGTAGCCACTGGAGATATGCTGACGATACTTCTGCTACTTGCTTTGAGAACTTACTGGCTGATGATATCGACAGTTCGACCCTCTTGTTCATCCCCGGGGACTTCAGCAATGCCCAAATATCTTTGCCCTAGATGTCCGTCTTCCTATGTTCGCCGACTTGGAACAAGAACACCACGCAGATAAGATTAAGCTCTCGAATGCTACCATCCCACCTGCCCTGCTGCGCCCTCTTAATCCTGTCGTCGATTCAAGCTCTTCAAGCCGGGGAAGCAGTGGAGTTTATTGTCACCTGCCAGGGCGTGATGCTTTCAGGCTACTTGAGATACTCCCGGGCGATAGCGGCCTCCTTCAATGCAAGCTGCATGTATGCAGCTTGAACGAAAGTGAGGCAGCATACGAGGCTCTATCTTATACTTGGGGTGAGCCAGACTCTTCTAGTGACCAAAAGATCGAGATTATCGCCAACGGTACGAGTCACTCTATGGTCATCTCTGGGAACCTGTACATCGCATTACGGGAACTTCGGGGTATTGATGCCAGTAGATTTATATGGGCGGATGCCATCTGCATCAATCAGAAAGACGTGACAGAGAGAGGCCAACAGGTGGCTTTGATGGGAAGGATATTCAACAGCGCCTGGCAGGTCATTATCTGGTTGGGACAGGAGAAAGACAGGTGCTGTTGTGGAAATACAGTTCTTGAAAGGTCTCTTTCGTCCATCTCAGATTGTTTCTCTGGGATCTGTTCTGTTGTTAATGAGTGGCTCTCTCAGGCTGGCCAAAAGACCGTCGAAGCAACGTACCTAGGCATCTCTCAAGATGGCCAATCTACCGTATATCATGCTAAGATCGACAATGGAGGATACCTCGATTTTGAAATGACGGACCTCTTCCTTCGACGTTGGTTCTCCCGCATTTGGGTCTTGCAAGAGGTTGTCCTCGCTAAGCACGCCCTTGTACAACTCGGCTCATACCAGATTCCATGGGAATGGGTCGGACTCGCAGCAGCTATCGTTGTCCACCAAACCGAGCTGTCGCCCGGTGGCCTGAAGAGCCACATGGTTCCTCCAGGAGCAATGAACAGTTATCTCATGTATCGACTATCAGTTTCCCAGAAGTGTCTTCCGCGACTAGAATTCTCATTCGCTCAATTGCTCCAAGCCACGCGACACTTTGAGAGTAAAGAATCCAAAGATAAGATCTATGGCTTGTTAGGCATCGAAACAACAGATTTGCTAGCCACAAAGATTGTCCCAGATTACCGAGAGATAACGACACCACAGATGGTTTATGAGGATATCGCGAGGCTCATGCTCGGCGCAGACACACCTTTAACTTTTCTTTCGGGAGCCGGGCCACTGGGAACGGACGACCGCCCGGGCCCATCGTGGGTGCCAATCTGGCATGCACCAAAGCGATGGACAATGTTACCGACCCAGAAGAATAGAGGCTTCCGATGTGCATCTGATGCTACGATGGAACTCCATCCCGTAAACAAAGCCGGACAGCTGGCCCTCAAGGGTATAATCATCGATGACGTCTTGTCCATTCAAGAATCCCGTGATGATTGGAACATGTCCCGTCGAAGAGGCTGCTACGGACTTCTAACTCAGCCGCGGTGGAGCAAGGAAGCGTGGAGAAAATGTGCCTTGACTTTGACGTGCGGCGGGGACGGGAGAGCATATCCCATTGATGATGAGGCTGCGCAGCTTGCTGATCTGGCTGCCTTGGTACATTCAGGAAGCATGCACTGGGTTCTCGGCGATCTTATCGCACTGCGAGATGTTATTGAGCCAGAAGGAGACAGGATGACGCAGGCCAAATATCTCAGTGAGATTGCTGAAGGAGGAAATTCCCGCAGATATATCAGCGCGGTGGAACCTGTTCGTGGTCCTTACAGGTTGTTTAAGACGGCATCGAAAGACTTTGGGGTTGGGCCTGTTGATATGAAGATCGGGGATAAACTCTGTGTACTGCTTGGTGCGGAAGTTCCGTTTATGTTGAGGCCGATGGGGGATGGGTATTTGGTTGTTGGGGAATGCTATGTCTATGATTTGATGCATGGCGAAGTCCTTGAGAAGCTTGCTGCTGATTCTGAAGGCGCGTTGAAGGCTGAATGGATCAAACTCGTCTAATACAGGTAACGAATTGAAGAGTAGAACGAGGGCTTGATGATGTACAAATGAAATGAATTAAATTGCAGTTCTCCTTAATTGTCTATACCAAGTGTCCAGTAACGCCTATTCCAGCTCAAAGTTAACGTAAACCCGACTCTCCCATCCCGCAAGCATCGGCCGTCCCCCTTTCAATCCGCCTGCAGTCTCCCTCGTATAAGCCATCAACCTAACATCCTCATGCGAGCATCCCAACACTGTAGGAACATCCGGACCAAGTCTATCCTCGCGACTCATATTCAACACAACAACAGCCTTCCTTTTCTCGCCCCGTCGTCCCTTGACAGGCACAACGCTCTCCTTCACGTAACAAAACAGTGATTCATCCTCGGGATCCAAAAGCTTGAAAGAACCAAAGACGAAGATATCTTGATACTGCTTCCGAAGGCGGAGCATGGCTTTGTAGAGACTCAGAATAGAGTTGGGGTCTTTGACTTGCTTGGCAACGTTGATGTCGCGATAGTCGTCGTGGACTCTCATCCATGGCTTCGCAGACGCGTCGGCAAAGCCAGCGTTGGGCGAGTCATCCCATTGGAAGGGAATACGCGAATGATCGCGTGCCATGATTTGAAGACCGTGCATCGTGTCCCTAACGCGTTTTTCGTCGCCTGACGCGATGGCTTCGGCGTAAAAGTTGCTGCTTTCGATATCCTTGTACTCTTCAATTCCCCATGACCTCGGCATGTTGGTCATGCCAATTTCTTGTCCTTGGTATAGGAATAAAGTGCCTGTGAGGGTTGTTTGCCATAGAGCCAAAGTCTTTGCTGACTTGAGCCACCATTCTGGTGTTGACGCGTCACCGAAGCGATCTACCGCACGACCATTATCGTGATTCTCGCAGAACGCAGTTGCCCACGCGTCCGTACCCTCAATGAAGCTCTGCCACTTGTACACAAACTCCTTCAGCTTCGATAACGGGAACGGTTCGTAGATGTACTTGTCACCAAACCCATTGCCATTACCAAGTCTGATCATGGAGAACTCAAACACCATATCAAGCTCCTTCGCAGCAGCTGATACATAGGGAATGACTTGTGAAGGATTAGGCGTGTTTGAAAGCTCGCCCACTGAAACAGCGTTGTAAGGACCAAGTACTTTCTCATACATCTCATGGATAAACTCATGAATGCGCGGGCCGTTGCACCACATTTCAGGCGCAGGCTGATGAGGCGATGCAGGATCTGTGATAGGCGCGTCGACAAAATCTCTCCTCTTAGAGTATTTGTTAACGGTATCAATGCGAAAACCATCAACGCCGCGATCAAGCCAAAAGCGCATGGTGTTCTCGTAAATCGCCTCTCGACACTCATCGTTATCCCAATTCAAATCAGGTTGATCAGGCGCGTAAAGATGAAGATAATATTCTTGCGTGTGCTCATCCCAAGTCCACGTCGAGCACGCAAAATATCCCCTCCAATTCGTAGGAGGATATCTCACGCCGTTCTCATCGTATCTTGCTGGTTTCCAGATATACCAATCCCTCTTGGGATTATCCTTTGACGATCTCGATTCCTTGAACCACTCGTGCTCTATCGAGGTATGATTCACAACAAGATCGAGAATAATCTTGAGACCGCGCGCATGACATTCTTTGACGAGAATGTCGACATCTTCAACGCTGCCGTAGGGCTCGTAGATTTTTTGATAGTCTGAGACGTCGTAGCCCATGTCCTTTTGGGGACTTTCGAAAATGGGGGATACCCATACGACGTCGATGCCAAGATCGCTTAGATAATCGAGCTTGGAGATGAGACCGGGTAAATCGCCCCAGCCGTCGTTGTTGGAGTCTTTGAAGCTGGCCGGGTAGACTTGGTAGAAGGAAGCGGCTTTCCACCAGGGCTGTTTGCCTATGTATTGATGTTCATCATCCCAGATGATGGAGCCCATGATGATTATGATGAACTGAGATACGTGAGATGAGAGAGGATGGTGAGTTGGGGATGGGAATATTGTTGAGAGGGGAAGACGAGGTGTTTATTATTTACCCATCTTATCGGCCGACATCACCCCGTTACTTGTGGAGATCAAATCCTTTCTCTGATCAACGCCGCACGAACGGACTCTCCGCTCAAACAATGCAGCGTAACATCCATCGCCATCTCAGCCGAGGCTGCCTCTCACCCCCATTAATCTACCCTACGACGTCACCCAAAAATCCTTGCTCGTGTGTGACCAGCGGAGACTCCGCCTTTGGCGCTGCCACCACCGGAGTCGTTCCGCACTATTGATCTCTAGTCCCAAAACAACCAATTGTTACAAAGAACCAAATTCCGAAGAGTGGAAGCTCCGCTAGTGCTCGGAGTCTCCTGTGCAAAAGACTCGTGCCCCAATCCCATTTCTTGAAAATCACCCCACACACTCAATTCCCCCGTGCCCCAGGTTTCCCCATGCTTCACACCAGATGATGTACAGGTCCTGTTTCTGGGGGATTTTTTCTAAGTTAAGCTTGGTTAAGCTTGGGCGAAAAAAAATTATCATCATCCGAGCTGTCGGGTTCAGGCGTAGCGAGCATCGGCTCCGCGAAAGTACATAAAGGACCGACTATCCTTCCTCTTTTCCCCCAGCATCTCCATCCCATCATCCCAACTCTCACCTTTCACAATGGCTTCTTATCCCGAGAAGAGTATCGACGCTCAGCATGACGAGACCGTAAGCCCTGAGGCTCTCGCTTCAGAGGCCAAAGTCGCCGCCGAGGCTGAGCATCATATGACTCTCTGGCAAGCTATCAAGACATATCCCAAGGCCATCGGCTGGTCTGTTCTTTTATCCACGACGCTCATCATGGAAGGCTATGATCTTGCTCTGCTCGGCAACTTGTACGCTTCTCCTGTGTTTAATCAGAAGTTTGGCTCGTGGAATGCTGAGAAGGAGAAATACGCTGTTTCTCCTGCTTGGCAGTCTGGTTTGTCAAACGGTGCTCGGGCAGGCGAGATCATTGGTCTCATCATCGCGGGTTGGACGTCTGACAGGTACGGCTACAAGATGACAACCATCGGCTCCCTTGTCCTCATGATCGCGTTTGTCTTTGTTCTCTTCTTCGCTCCCAACGTCAAGATTCTCGTGCTCGGAGAAGTCCTCTGCGGTAAGTCATCATATCATACCACTCATTCTGTGCCATTCGCTAATGTAACGTACAAGGTATCCCATGGGGCGCGTTCCAGAGCGTTACTCCCGCATATGCATCCGAAGTAGCACCGGTTGTTCTGCGACCTTACCTCACGACCTTTATCAACATGTGCTGGGTAATTGGTCAGTTCTTTGCAGCTGCTGTGAACAAAGGTTCTGTTGGGCGCGGTGATGAGTGGGCTTATCGCATTCCCTTTGGTGTGCAGTGGGTTTGGCCCGTGCCTATCCTGGCAGGTGTTATTTTTGCTCCGGAGTAAGTTATCACATCATTGGAAGGAGTCTTAGCTAATGGATTGATAGATCACCTTGGTGGTATGTTCGAAAGGGTAACCGAGCTGCGGCCAAGAAGTCGCTTTTGAGACTTACTTCGCCCCGACAACCCAACTTTAACGCCGACGAGACGATTGCCATGATTGAGCATACGAATGAGATGGAGAAGAACTTGAAAGAGGGAACAAGCTACAGAGATTGTTTCAAGGGTGTTGATCTCCGCCGCACTGAGATTGTTGTCGGTATCTGGCTTGTGCAGACTCTTGGTGGACAGAACCTTATGGGTTACTTCTCATACTTCCTCACCCAAGCTGGTATGGATGCAAGCAACTCCTTCTCTCTGTCCATGGGCCAATATGCCCTTGGAATGGTTGGCACTATGGGTTCTTGGTTCTTGATGTCCAGAGTCGGTCGACGCACGATTCACTTCTCAGGTCTCTGCTCTCAACTCCTCATCCTCATCATCGTCGGCTCCCTGTCCTTCTCCAAAGACAACTCTTCCGTCTGGGCTATTGGCGGCATGCTCATTCTCTTCACATTCGTCTACGACTTCACCGTTGGCCCCGTCACATACTCCCTCATCTCCGAGCTCTCATCGACCCGACTCAAGGCCAAGACCATCGTCATGGCTCGCGCCGCCTACAATGCTAGCAACATCTTTGTCAACGTCATGACCAACTATCAGCTTTCATCGTCGGCGTGGAACTGGGGAGCTCGCACCGCCTACTTCTGGGCTGGAACTTGTCTCCTTTCTGCTATCTGGGTGTTCTTTAGACTTCCTGAGCCTAAGGATCGTACTTATGCTGAGTTGGATGTTCTCTTTGAGAAGAAGGTTCCTGCGAGGAAGTTTGCCAAGACGCAGATCGATCCTTATTCGCACTCCCTTACTTCTGACAAGAAGTTGAACGAGAAGGAACTGCAGTAGTCGCATGAATAATGCATTGATGGAATTATAAAAAGTGAGGTGTATGATAGTAATTTGGGTATATAGTTTTGATAGCTTGATGTACAGTTTGTTTATTATGAATTTACTCTCGATATTGGCGGACTACTGTGGGCCACGCTAGGCCCGGGACTCGGCAGTGCCTGTTGTATGTGCTTTTCTAGAAGCGGCTCATAAGTGGATGCACCTCCCGGCAGTTTGGTTATGAGGTTTCGAATGTATAGTAAGTCATCTTCAGGTGACGTGCCCATTGCTAGGCCTTGGGGACTTGAAGGCGTGACTGGTACACGAGCGAGTACGTCAACAACCGCCGACACAATGTCGTACAGCTTCTCTGTTACTCCAATGCCGTGTATCTTGATACTGTCGATGGAAAGATCCCTTGTTGAGAGCGTGAGATCTTTGGCAACGACCAGAGGGTACTGGTAGGTGAGACTATGCTGATGTGCATTTTCACTCAGATGCCCCAGTCGCAGGCGTAATTTCCACACAATCATCCGCAACCACAGCTGCGTTATCCTCAAATTCGCCTTCTGCGTCTCATGAAGTTGCAAATCAGGCTTTATAGCCGTATTAACAGCAGTCTCCACGAAATCCAACGACGAAAGAGGCGGTGAGATGGCAAAACGCTCCTGATTCAACAGCGCAACAAACGAGGTATCAATGGGTCTGAAAAGCGCCGAAAGGCTCCAGAAGCCAGAGAGCGAAGGATCGTTGAGGTCGATTTCTGGGGCCTCGTCGGTTATTTGTAATGTGATGGGGCGGCGATATCGGATGGCGTGAGATCGCTCCGATACGACGAGGACCCAGAATAGTCGGTGTGCTAACGCCTTTGCGGAATGGTCCATGTCCTCCAGGCGCAGGAGACAGAATAGGGTTGTTGCTTCGCGCAGGAAGAGAAATGTTTGGCTGTGGTGCGAGAGGCGCGCTTGGCAGGCGTAGAGGAAGAATGCGAGGAGGCATTGGTTGAGGGTTGGTTTCATTGTGCGCGGGGTGGATTGATGGACTGTGACGACTTGGTCGACGATCATTGAACCATATGTCGCGTTATTCTCAGCGATGATGCCTTGCGATAGTAAATTCTCCGGTTCTTCTGTTTGGAGGAGTACCTGTGCGCACATGGCGACGAGCACAGAGTAAGCCTCAAGTCTCCATTCTGGCGTCGCCGACGAAGACGCCGATCTCAGGAGCACGACATAATCGCGAGTCAGAATAGGAATAGTAGGGTACAGCCGAGCAAAGAAGCGCTCGACACAATGATCGAGGACCTGAGCTGGTACAAGCTCAATGAGACGATGCAGCGCGTCAACAGGTGCGTTAGACGGTATCGAGTAGTGGCCGTGGATGGGCTGGAGAATACTCGGAGCGCCGGACTGTCCAATGCAGCGATCTGCTAGACCTGCATCCACACATCGCCTGCAGGGCCGATACTCGTTGCAGCCTCGGCGAAGCGTCTTGCAGCGCTGACAGGCTCTAGGTACCTGCGTCCGCTTGGCGGGGGGGACATCATCGTCAGGCATAGATAAGACACATCTACTGTGCGTATCTACAGTACTGAGTATCCGTAGGTTGGTAAGGTAAGGGTATCCGTACAGTGGGAGAGATAAAGGATGCGATAATCGCGCACGTGCGTGGGTCGACGGGGTTTACCGCAACGGGAGTAAGTTTCCTTGGGATGTGAGGTAACGAAAAGATAAGAAAAATAATAGAACGAAAAATTCCCGCATACGATAGTGATGTAACTTGGATGTACAAGGGGATGAAGAGAGAGTGACTGAGTCAAGAACCAACAGAGAAAAGAGAGAAAGTGGATTTTGATTTCGCGGGGATTGGAGAGGCTGGTTTAACTCACTCGGTAACTGCTACACCCCGCTTACAAGCTATGCCTAAATGGGCCGTTACATGTCGTCTATCACTTGGCGAAAGCATGTCAACTTAATTATCATCTTTAATTCAAACCAATCTATTGGTAGGTGATCTAGAACCTATGCATTCTGGATGGAGAAATAATTGCCATATCAAACCAATTACTGGCAGTGGCTGACTCCCCCGCATCTTCATCGGCATATCAGCATTAGAGGCCGAACGAGGATAATCCAGACTAGAATCTTGGCAGAAACCCATCATCCCTGGCCGATCACCTATCGCCGTACGTAATTAGGGCGCACGGCGAGAACCTTCTAACTAGCTCCCTCACCTTACTTGCTCTTGGCTATCTTACTATCCTCGAACAAGAGAGACGATCCGACGGGACCTGTTAACTAATGATAAGGTAACACGGTGGGTTGCACGCATATCCTCGGTCAGGATAAGCGATCACGGCCAACATACCAAGACACCAAGCTACCAAGATATCACGACTATAAAAGATGCCCAAATTCCCCTTCATCATGCTCTTCCTTCTCTGTTCCTCAGCCAGTTGTCTTACATAGTACAAGGTCGATAGTCTTGTCCTGACCGCCCAAGATGTCGCCCTCTCTCAAATCCCTGCTCACCCTCACAACCCTTGTAGGCTCGGCCCTCGCTTCGCCTCTCCCCGAGATACCCCAGCTCCTCACCCGCGCAGTCAGCGACTTTGAGTGCTACAACGCCAGTCTTCCCAACATCACCATCTACGCCACCGGCGGCACAATCGCCGGCTCAGCTGGATCTTCGGACCAGACTACGGGCTACAAGGCTGGTGCTCTGGGTATCAAGACTTTGATCGACGCTGTTCCCCAGTTATGCAACGTCTCCAATGTTCGGGGCGTGCAGATCGCCAATGTTGATAGCGGAGACATCAATTCTACTATTCTGACTACGTTGGCGCATCGTATTCAGGATGATCTTGATAGCGAGCACATGCAGGGTGTTGTTGTTACTCATGGCACTGATACCCTCGAGGAGTCGTCTTTCTTCTTGGATCTTACTGTCAAGAGTGAGAAGCCTGTTGTTTTGGTGGGCTCTATGCGCCCTGCTACGGCGCTTTCTGCTGATGGCCCTCTCAACCTCCTCTCTGCCGTTAGACTCGCCAGCAGCAAGAGCGCTATGGGCCGAGGAGCCATGATCGTTCTCAACGATAAGATTGCTTCTGCGCGATATACCATTAAGACCAACGCTAACTCCCTCGACACCTTCAAGGCCGAAGATCAAGGCTATCTCGGTTCTTTTGAGAACGTCGAGCCTATCTTCTGGTACCCCGCCACTCGGCCTCTGGGTCACCACTATTTCAACATCAGCACCAGCTCCACCAAGACTGCTCTTCCTCAAGTTGACGTGCTGTACGGTCATCAAGAAACCGACCCCAAGCTTTTCCAAGAAGCTATTGAGAACGGCGCTGAGGGTATCGTTCTCGCTGGTCTTGGCGCTGGAGGTTGGCCTGATAAGGCCGTTGAGGAGATCAAAAAGGTTCTCAACGAGACTGAGATTCCTGTCGTTGTCAGCCGACGCACTGCCTGGGGATATGTTGATGAGCGACCTTTTGGTATTGGAGCTGGATACTTGAATCCTTCCAAGTCTAGAATCCAGCTTCAGCTTGCTTTGGAGAAGAAGCTGTCCATTGAGGAGATCAAGGACATTTTTGAGTATGCCTCTTGAATTATGAGCGACTTTGTATGACTTCATGATTTGTATATGAAATAGATTAACATTCTCAAGAGAAAATGATACGCAACGGATTATTTGTACAAGCAGACATCATGTGCGTGCCTTGATAAACTAAATCATAAAGAAGGGGAACTTTCTCCGTCTCTGCGCTTTATTGATATTGTCGCATCTCACCGAGCCTCCTCAGCACAGGCGATTGAAGTCAAATTACGTTAAGCATAAAAGGAAGTTTAAACAACTAGTCGCCAATCAGCCAAAAGTATGAGATTCCAATCCCAAAATCAACGAATGAATGATGAAATGATCCGAAGCGGTAAATAGTCGATTCTAGGGTAGGTTAGCTGAATGCGTGTCAAGAGTTTCTACATGACATGTCGAACGATTGATTAGATAGCAGATGAAGGTTTAAATGAGATAATAATGGCAAGGTGTCTGCATGTATTTATATTCATTCCCAGACAGGTCCTACAAAGTCGTTCGCATGTTCTCGACACTACATTCCATGGGAAAAAGTCCTTGCATGCGATGGCGCGGGCGCTGTAGGACTCGGCATCTCGCTAATTTTAGTGGCTGTTCCCTCTGACTAATCTCTGTTTCAGTGGTCTGGCGTAGGTCCAGGCACCAGGACCTTCTAAATTAGACGTCAGCCTCCTTTCTCGCAACCTCAATCACTTTCTCATCAAGACACTTAACACAAAAATAATAGACATCAAGATGTCAGCCGGATCAATGGAGCGCCAAACAATCAATCTACCCGGGACGATGGATCAGCCCAAAACAGAGCCAGATTATCTCCTCGATCCTCGCAGCACAGAAGCTTTGTCCGAACTCCAGGACGGCGACCTCTTGAGGATGGTAAGACGACCTCGCATCCTTAGAGCAAAGCTTACCGAAGGCCAGGTCGTCAATCACGAAGAGGACATCATCGAGTTCGAGTATTATCTCAAGAATGTAGCGACCGACAGGCTTGACATATACATCGACGGCCCCGGAATCAAGAAGTTTGCTTTTTATCGCTATCCTGGGTCAGATGTTGTAATTTTGATCTGGACACGTTTCCCTGCTACGGCTTCGACCAAGAATGCGCGCGTCCAGCACCGGGTGAGGAGGGATTTGATTTGGTATGCCGAAAAAGCCGGCATTAAGAACGTGGCTACGGTAAGTCTTGTGTGCTTCGTGGTGAATTCGGCTAATACTTTGTAGCTTGAAGTGCGAAGGTGGCAGGATGTTACTGCGGAGCGCTTGCAGAAGGCGGCTGATTCCCTAAAGGCAAGCAAGGAGTGAAAAAATGTAGTAACCGACCGAGAGATCTTCATAAAGTGCTCTCATCGTCTGTTTTCGTCAATAAAGACTGGTTATCATTGCACATAGATTGTTGAGTAGTGAGCTAGCCTCGACCACAAAAATCGTCTCGCATAAATGTAGGGTTGTATGTGCACTGGACGTGCCGAAGAGAGTGTCACATCTTAAGAAAAAGCTACGGGGGATGGACATAGCGTAACGATCACCAATATGAGGATATTTAAGAGTCTAAATGTCTTAACTATCGTGATCCAGAATATTAGTTTCCTGACCATTCTCCGTCCTCAACCCGATAATTATGTAGCTCCGTTAAACGCAGTCTCGAACTCAGCAGGAGTGTAGCGTCCTTCACTCTCGCTGCACATAGCCTTGGCAATGACCTTCAGCAGACCATCGTTGCCGTTGAAAACACCATAGTTTCTCCCCCGGAGGATTTCCTCTGTCTTATCAGCCGTGACACGCTCGTAGCTGGTGTTGGGAGGCTCAATGAGATCCTTCCACAGCTGGAATCGGTCATCCGAGTTTCGTAGGTCAGGAACAGACATGACGAGGAAACTCATGGCCAGAGAGAAAGTGTCAGCCTTGGTGGTGTAGTCCCTGCCAATGATGATTTCTACAAAAGTGTTAGTTACAGCCGAGACGGAGGGAGTGAATATCCTACCTGGAGCAGTGTATGAAGGAGTGCCGACATCCATCTGAACGGTTGTACCAATGTCTCGCGACTGGTCAAAATCCATAAGCTTAATGGTATCTCCATCCTTGAGAAAGTTCTCAGGCTTGAGATCACGATGAATAATGCCCGCAGCGGAGACAGCAGCAACAGCAGCGAGCATCTGTTTGAAAGCACCGTTCACATCAGTCAGGCTGCCGAGGTTATCAGCCACAGAGCCCTCCTGAACATAAGGCATGATAGCGAAACCATAGTCCTTCACACCACCCTTGCCGTAAACGATATGGTTGATGGGAAGAATATTAGGATGGTCAAGAGCCTTCTGCAGACGAGCGCCGTACATGATGGCGTTGCCATCACCAGACTTGATACCACTGCGCTTACTAACAACAGTCTGCTGCTGCGGCTGGTTATCAGAGTCTGTCCAAGTCAGAGTGGCTTTGTCAATGATGACAGTCAAACTATTAGCGACGAGGCTGTCCTTGGTGAGCGTGTAGCATTCCCAGGTCAACTTCTTCTCAGAGTTAACCCACTCGCCCATGGTGAGGTCATCCATGCCAGGGACGTCAAAGACGGGGATAGAACCAGTGATGTCCTCCCATCTTCGGAAGAGGGCCCAATTAGAGATGAAATCAGGGAAACTACCTTCACCAGAAGCAGCGGTGGCGTTGGCGATAAAAGAGAGTAAAGCCCCGAGGGCAAAAGTGAAGCGACTTGAGAAAAGCATTGTCGCGGAAGAGAATGACTATCCAAAAGAGTGTAGGAGGAATACCGACGACCTAGCGATGCTGGGGAATAGTTGGGTAGTGCATTTATTTAACGGGCTGTTTAGGACTTTGATAGTGGACTTACAAGATGGTGTGTCTTCGGAGGATGCAATGCTGAATCCTTGGCGTAAGCTGTTTAATTAGTTCATCTCAATTTTGTTGTACTTGAAACAGGAGCGATTATGGAGATCCTTGTGCTGACATGTTCCACTGCCGATGAAACAGGGCTGAGCTGACAGTGTGTGAGTGGGGTTATAGCGTGTTGATGACTCGTGAGCCGAAGATTCAGGCGTGTCACTGAGACATTTTGCGGGAGGTGAGACGAGGCTCCAGATCTTCCCGTGTTTGCCGTGTCTGGAGGATCAAAGTTGGGGTCTGGATGAGATTTTAGCTGAAACGTGCTGAGATTGGGGGCTGAGCTTTTGCACGTTCCGCAGAGAGTCTTGAGTGTTGAGATGGTGAATCATAGACAATGGGATTGGGTAGAATGGGGATGAGGCTTAGCGATTGTATTGCGATCGCCTATTGCCTCGCTTCTTACATGCTTTCAATCCTATTGCAACGATGACATATTGACCCGAATCATGAAATCCAACGCATGAATTAAATGAATCTATAATAAACAATATCCAAGGCCGATCTTATTCACAGGCCGATCATACCAATGAGAGCTACCGATTCTCCAACTCCCCTGTTTGTTTACCCAGTGCAGTAAGCTCAGCCCTAGAACACCACTGGGGTCAACCCACTAACAGCCCCGATAAGCGCACGGGATGGAGCCTTACAGCCCTGCAACAGGATTCCGAAGGATGGAGATTAAGGGAGTCCCGAGATGAACCATCTCACTCTGCGTCGCAACACTCTCGGCAGATGCACAGTCCATGCTGCACCTGGCGTTAAATTTCGATGCGCTAATGTAAACAGCGTGTTTTGCTGAGATCCTTCGGAAGTTTCTTCTGAAGGATCGGGCCTGTAATTTAGAATTATGGGGATGGCTTACGATCCATGTAAGTCAGCCTGTTAATGCTGAGGCTTGTCTGTAAATAAGTCCTTTGTTGGACTTTACTTTACTTATAGTCTTTTGTTTCCTACAGACACTCTTTGTCCATTGTTTTTGTATCGCAAATCTTGGTTGGGCTAGCTTCTTCATTCGTTATGTTGCGCCCTACAGACTCTCCCATGCCAATTGGCGTTGGTTTCCTTCTTTTGTCTATCGGAGCCAAGTTTGCTTCTGCCGTTCCTTACCAGTAAGTGACCCTCAATTGAGGTGTAATTGAGCTAGCTAACAGTGGCAGAATCTACCAACTTAATGAGCGAGACGTCAACACTGATACCACTACAACTGATACCTTCATTTCTACAACCACCAGCGCCGTCGCGCCCATTGACGTTCTTCCTACTACAAGCTCAGATGTTGTTGTGATCAACACTGAGACGTCATCTGACGCTGTTGTCGTTGACACAACTACCAGTGCTGCTCCTGTGATTGACACTCCTACCACCGTTGGCCAGATTGTTGATGGCACCACGAGCGCTGAGATTGCGCCTGTTGGTACCGAGACATCAGCTATCGTGGATGTGTTGAGCAGCACTGATGCTCCTGTCGTGAACCCCATTCCTACTACAACTGAAGATCAGACTACATCAAACTGGCTCCCTCCCGCTGGTACGGAGACCAATGTCGTTGGCACTCCTGGTGCCAGCACTGATGTCCCTCCTCCTGCTGGCACTGAGACAGCTACTACCAGTGATACTGTTGAGCCAATTGGCACTACTACCAACACTGATCTTCCTCCTGCTGGAACAGAGACTACGAGTGATGTCCCTCCCCCTGTTGTAGACACCACCACGAATTCTGCTGCTCCGGTTGGAACTGAGACTACCAGCAATGCAATTGATCCTGTCGACACGACCACTGATCTTCCCGTACCTGGTCCTGAGACCACAACCACCCAAGCTCAGGAACCCGTCGATACAACTACCTCCGCTGCCATCCCCCCTCCCAACACCGACACCAGCGCAGAGGTGCCCCCTCCCGAAACCACAACCGACGAGGTCGATGCTCCCAGCACAACCGCTCCCGTCAACAACATCCCCAGCACAACTGAGAAGGCTTCCGAACCAAGCGACAAGCCCAGCGATGTCCCCTCAGCACCCGTCACTGCTCCTCCTCAAGAAGCCACTGCTGCTGCTTCTCAGGCTCAGGTCACTGCCTCAGAGTATAACTCCAAGGTCGACGATATCATCCCCATCATCGTCGCTTGGACGAACAACCCTGATGGTCTCAAGACAGATACATTGAACAAGGTTAACAACTTGGTCGATGGTGTCAAGGGCGCTATCAAGGATCTTGGTGGTAATGAGTCTGGTGGTTGTCCTGGCAAGCGACGCCGTGGACTCCTTGACATTGTCTCCAACGTGATCAACACCTTGTCTTGCGTCGTCTCCAACCTTGAAGATGTTACTGGTAAGATCACTGGTGGTATTGTCGAGGGTGTTACTCCCATCGTGAGCACTCTTACCAACAACAGCAACGATCTTAAAGATCAGAGCGAGGAAGAGGATGATGATGATGATCAGTCCAAGACTGAGAAGCAGGAGTCTAAGACTGAAGAGGAAGAGTCAAAGACGGAAGAGACCAAGACTGAGGCTAGTACCACTGAGAAGCCTACGTCTACTGAGGCTGAGACTACAACTTCTGCTGAGACGACGGAGACTACTGGGTCTTGCAAGATGAGGGAGACTACCAGTATCGCTGCTGCTTCGGACACACAGCCCAAGACTTCGATTGCTCTCCCTCCCACGAGTGGCGATGGCGCTACTGGCAGCGACACCTCTTCTGGTCCAGCTGAGACTGGTACTTCAGCTGTGCCTACCTCGACTGAGGCTGTTGATGTGACTACCTCCAACCAAGGTCCCCAGTCTACAACCGTACCTGAGACTTCCGTCCAAGAGACCTCTACCAAGCCTGTCGATGAGACTAACACCGCTGATCAAACCGTCAAGACAGAAGAGACCACCAAGGCTGATGAGACTGACACTTCAGCCCCCGCCACCACGAGGCCCAGCACCTTCATCACAACAACCCGTCCCTCCGACCAAACCACCAACACCATCACTTCCGAGGACATCACCACCGCTCCAGTACGCACATACTACCCCTGCGGTATCTACGGCGGTCCCCGCGTTACATCAGCCTACTGCCAATGCTCCACCACCGTCTCAGGCAAGCAGTACATCGCGACAGCTACACTCATCGACAACAAGTGTGAAGCCTACACCGAGTATCCCTCCAAGGTCGATCCCGCCACCGAGGCCCCCCCTCCTACACAAGCGCCCATCAACGAACCCCTCACCAAGACCATTGATGGAACTGTCCTCGCCTGGACTGCTTACACCCTCGCTTACGGGCAGGTGTACAAGGATGTAACAGCTACTTTCTCCAATGGTATCGGCGAGGTTAAGACCATCGCTACTCCAGTCCCTACACAAACTCACGTCGACAACGATGGATCTGGACAGTGCGGTACAAGCGATGGACTCTCCAAGTCCGGTCTCGGCGACGCATGTGACCGCGCCATCGGTGAATTCGACGACGATACTATCTACACCGGTTACACTACGCGCTACAGCCGTTCTAGCAAGGGTCTCTTGATGGTCATGTCTATGGGACAGGCTGCTTGTATTGCCAAGTTTAGCTGTGATGATTATGGCATTGGTATGAGCGGTAAGCTCATCAAGGAAGCGTAAGTTCCCTTTCCTTATATTGAGGGTAAAGTGTTTACTAACTTTGGATGCAGACGTGAGAATGCTAAGAGCAATGACAACATTTGGATGTGTGGACATATTGAGTTGTCCAACTCTTGTAAGGTTGTCATGGACTACTGCACGAACTGTAACAATGAGGGTTAGGTCTTTTGAGGGGAAGATGGCGATGGTCATGGAGGTGGAAGTACTACGTCGTCTGTCAATTGGCTTTCATTTAGACAATGTCAAATATGTTTCAATTTTTTGTGACCTGTATTGTCAAATACTACTGCCTATCTCTGGTCTAGACTGACCTCAGAGTCATGGTGCTGTGGAAGCCTAAGCCAAGTGAGTCGTGTTGAACAGCCGATTCCCAGTGTCGGTCGTCTTTGTCCCAGTGAACTTGTTCTCCGACACTCGAAGCGCAACCAACCCAGCTTCATGTCGTCTCATCACCTTCGCGAACAGATGACTCTCATCAATGGCCTCGGCCTGAACCACACCCGCCACGACTGTAATGTTGATGTTGGGTTCAAGACGGATAACGCGCTTGATGAACTGAATGATGCTCTTGCCGCTGTTGACCACAGAGTCCACCAAGATCACATTGGACTGTCCCTGGACATGATGCATCTTAACGTCTTCAGCGCTAGAGGCATGGATGAACATCGCTTGGGGGAACACTTCGCTAACGCCAAATGCCATCGGTTCACCGCCGCGCATCAAAGCGATGATAGAAGTGGCGGCTTCATTGCGGAGATAATAGCCCGTCGTGTTATGGCCTTGCACATGGGGAATGGCGTAGTCTTCGAGACCGATGAGCTCGGATACATACTCGGTGGCGAGATATCGCCCGACATTGGCATGCGCTTGTCGTAGCATGGGACCAAACACTGCGGCGTCGCGCATGGGAGACATGAGGAGTTTGGCGGCGGCTTTCTCGGTAGCGTGGAAGAGCTTGAGCGGCGGGCGGTCATGACGGCGATTGATGATTGAGTTGAAGAAGTCTACGTCAATCCTGGCAACCGGTAGAGTGTTGGTGTCAAGCCTAGGCGACGATGTACTCGGCATGAGGACCTGTCGGGCTCGCAGGTGGTCGTCTCGAATCACCTTGTCCAATTCTTCATCCATAGTCTTGCTTCTCCTGTCCTTTTCGCCGACAACAACAATCGCTTGGTCCGCCTCCCAAAGCATGGGGATATCCAAGGGACTGTCACCAAAAGCCCAGACGTAGAGCTCATGTTTGTCTCTGAGGTGCGACACAACAGCGGCCTTGACATCAGGAGTGACGATGTAACCACTCGAGAATCTCCCACCGCCGATCACTGTGACACAGTCGGCGAGGCCGGCGCGCTCCAAGACCTTGGTCCATAGACGCCCAACGCCACAGGTCACAACGACAGCGCCAATGTGTTTCTTCTGTGCGACGAGGCTCAAGAGAGACATGAACTCGAAGCGTAGAGGGACGGACGCTGACACCGTGTTGCAGTGATCTTCGAACATCTCATCATTGCACTTCTGCTCCAGAAGCAGGGTCGCCTGACGGAATGCAGCATCCGAGTAGCCCATCGGACCACGGAAGATATCGCTCACGAGATCGTCGCCGATTCCCCAATCGTCTCCCTCCACCTCGCGCATGAAGAGCCGGCCACCATCTTCAGCCGACAAGGTTCTGTCGGCATCAAAGACCAGGAATGTCTGGAGTTCTTTGCTGTCGTGCAGAGCAACGATCTCGTCAAGTCGCTTCGTCACCTCTGCGATGTTTGCTTCAGCTGTCGCCGGCTTTTTGAAGTCTCGAACATGGAGCAGGACGTCCCGGGGCATGGGCGACTGGATGTTAGCAAAGAGAATATGATTCTCCGAGCATCTGTCTCGCAGCTGATAGATTTCATGGCTTTGCCAATAACCCAAGTTGTCCTTCGTCAAATCGGACATGCAAGATCTGTCCTTCTTATCGCTCTCGATGTTTGACATGATGGTCTGCTCGTCAGGTCTAAGGTAGATGATATGGGTGAACGTTTCCCAGTCATCGTCTGTGAGGATATCTTCGGGTCTATCCTTCTCCTTGGACCAGAAGCTACAGTGTCCAGTCACTACAGCGACTCGACGGCTGGTGATGGCCTCATTCTTGATGTGATTGATGGCTTTGACGCGGCATTTATACTTTTCGTCCTCATCGAGTTTCTGGAATTCGGCAAGACCCCCGGGGACGAGAGAGGCAATGACTTCAGAGCCTTCAAAGAATGCGAATTCTTCCTCACCCAGGTCTTTTCGTAGGTGCTCGAGGATGAAAGACTTTCCAGAGCCTGGAATGCCGTAGATGCCGAGGACTATTGGTCGTGCTGGATTTGATATGTGGATTTAGCGCATGGGAACTTGTTGAAGATGAACGACAACTAACCTGGGTCCACAGGATCACCGAGCATGTATGAGGATGGCGACTTGTAAAATACCATCTTGTATAGAGGCTTCTGTTCGTAGAGATGCAGTTGAACGGTTATGACAAGTAAGAGTCCAGGTATGGGTAGGGATGGGGAAGGAAGGGAGAACTTGGAGAGAAGGAGGGAATGAAGCCCTTGGGAGACATCCAACTTCTATTCTATTGCTCAGTTACATAATTGATATCGTTTGACTTTGTTTTGAGTCATCCTATCAGGAGGATCAAGGTGCGATGTGTTTGGAAAGGCCCACTCGTCACTCAAACTGCATAAAGCTATGACACAAAGAACAATCCTCCGATATCCTTGCTTGTTTATACGACAGGTAAATTGCTACGTGCAAGCCTCTTCACAACGCGAAACCCTGATTCGAATAGACGTCGCATACAATTTGTCACCTTTAGGCATCGACCTTGCCCTAACCCGTCTCGCACAGGAAACATTGCCATCGTCCCCAGGAAGCAAGAAAACTAAGTGCGTCAAACTCCACGGGTCTAAAGGTATGCCAAGCTACCACATGTTTGCCTGGGAGTTTTCGTCAATCAAAATGCAGATCCTAAGTTTTCTTCTCACTAGGGTCACATTCACGATAGCCTCTCAGAACATCCAAACAATCGATGCCCAGGCACAATACAGGGAAGCTCCGAACTTGATTGTAAATTCAAGACCCTTCGCACCTTGCCCTCCTTCGCACTCTCAGCTTTGCCCTTGTAGGAGGGACAGGAAGATGTCCCAAACTCAAGAAGTGAGGCTTCTCGTGGACTTCTTCCAAATCATAATTCATAGCCAAATACGCAAGAAACACTTTCGTAACAACAGCTGCAAACTGTCTTCCAGGACAAGAGTGTTTGCCAATTCCAAATGGGATGTAATTCTCCGAAGGTGTGGCCAGAGAATCCGTGTCCTGAATGCCCTCATCCTTGTGTAACGGCACAAAGCGAAATGGGTCGAAGGCGTACGCACTGGGATATATATCCTCGTCATGATGAATACCCCAGGCGGAAATACTCACGCGAGCACCTTGAGGGAGATGAATCATACGATCTTCGATTGTCAGACCATCTTCTTGCATAACCTCCACTGAAAGTGCTTTGATTGCCGTGTTAAGCCGAAGTGTTTCCTTGATAACACTGTCCGCAACATGGAGGTCATTCAGACATGTTTGATCCACGTTTGTGGGGAAAATACCAACTGCCTCTTCTTCCAAAGCTTGCCAAACTTGTGTGGAGGGATTACTTGCGCCAACGTTGAAAAGAGCATACGTCATTGTTAGTGTTGTTGATTCTAGTGCAGCAAACACTGTAGCAAAGACGCGACAAGCTATGACGTCGGCCATCTCAAAGCGAGGTTCCTTTTTGCGCAGTGCTTCGTGGATATGCCAAGTAAGGACATCATCTTGAGGGAGATCCTTCAAAAGTCCGTTTTCAATGGCGATGATTCTCTTTTCGATATGTGGACCGAGGATCTTGAGGGCTCTGCTCATGTAGATGTGGTTGAAGATGGATGTGAGACGGGAGGTGTACGGCTGGAGGAACGGAGGAAACAATGAGAGGGCGATGGCGCTAGGTATCACACTGGTGGAGAACTTTGATAGATTCTCAACGAGCTCTTCATCGTTGCCTGGTGTTTGTTAGTTGCAAAACCTTGTAGTGAGGGTGCTTGCTTACTGAGCATGCCGCCAAGCACCAACCAAGTTGTGATTCTTGCGGTCACTTTGCGGACAAGCGTGTATACCCGAACTTCCCTCCACTCCGTATCTAACCGAAACGTCCGGTCTATCGAAGGAGCCAATTCTTCAGCAATCTTGGGGATCAATCTCGGAAGATGTCGGTTCAACTGAACCCGAAGAATGTCTTACACCGCGGAGTCCTTCTGAACCGAGGAATTCAGAAACGCGTACTCGGCACCAACAACCTCATGTTGCACAGGAATCGGACTAAGAATCTTATCATTCTGTGTAGTCATCCACCGAATGAGACTCCGAGGCAACAGAACCTCTGGTCGACTAAAGGGCAGAGCAATTACACAAACGAAGCCTTTTTTGTTGTACTACAAACATCAGTATGAGGGATAAAACATTTATTGTTGGTCGTACATCTTGATAGGCTTTGTCCATAACGCTTGGAATGTTCCAGATTCCTGCGATCTGTGTAACGAGGTACGGAGTAAAGCGTCCGCGTGGGGACCAGGGTTCCCCATTGGGAACTTTTGAGAAGTGGTTGTATGAGACGTGAAGACGCCAGAGAAGAACTGCGACAAGGAAGATCCAGAGAGAAAGCATTTTGAGTCCAGGAGCTAAAAACATCGCTATGATCACTACGGTCAATGGCGATGCTCGGCGATTTATATCTTGGGCGTAGAAGCATGGCATCACTGCATGAGGACTCGACTCTGATGGCCACGTTTCACGACAGGAGACTCGCTCATGTGTCTGCTTCTAACTGGCTTCTTGTTCATATTGCTTTCAACTTCATCACGCAGGTTGTTCACTGCATGGTCTCAGGGCACATGACTCAGCGACTCGATCAAGTTCTATCTGGGGCCCGAGACTGTAGTGAATCGTGAAATTTAGACACGCTTTCTTCGAGTCATACAGATTTTTTCTCGTCGAATGAGCGTCAATGTCTCTCTCCAGGTTGCCTCATCACTTACGAATCATGTCGAGACGTGGATGAGAACACAGTTGAGGATATTATCCTTTGATCAAATAATCTCAATATCAACACAGTTATCATCATCCCAGGACTCGCCAGACATGATCCCATGGACGTAACAATCCCCCAAAATCCTCCATTTCTCCCCCGCCTTCCTTAGTACATACGGCGTCCTCCCGCCCCGAAGTAGTGCAATCTTATCACCAACCTGAGTAGTCCAAGGAACCATGCAAAGATATCCCAAGCCCGTCGTCGCCATTCTTTGATCAAAAGCCAATTGGACATCGGTGAAGGACTTCCCGAACGAGAGCATTTCGCTGTCATCGATGCTGCATATCTTTCTGAATCCCAGCAGTTTGTGATATAATTCCGGCGCTAGGCGTGGAAGACGAAGTTGATTCATAAACGTAGCGCTACTGGTCATCTTGAAGCTGGTCCCCAGACTCTTTTCAAGATAATCCAGGACTTTTCGTCGATCAGCACTGAGACGAATCCGGTTGCTCAGCAATGTTGTGAGGAAAGCGTCCATTCGTGTTTCTCCGGATATTGTTTGAAGAATTTTACTTTCGAAGGCCAGATCCTGCCAGCCTTTGATAGTATCCATGGCGGCTCCAATTGACCTATATATTCTCCAACTTCTCCTAAAATCGTAAATCGAGTCCATCATGACGCTGTCGGATTGTAGTTCAGGGCCCGGCCACGGATATTCGAGCTTCTCCCCAACATCATCCAACTCGTCCAGAATCATACCTTTGAGTATCAGTGTCTTTCCATCGCTTGAAAGCCCTGCAGTGAAGGGCTTGTTGGATCCGGACGCCTTCCATTCGGGAAACGAACCCGTCATTTCCAGCATCATCGGAGTCCGAACATTTTCCCTCATGATGGGATTATTAATAGCCGATGGCCCTTTTTCATTATCGGGAACACTAGAGAAGTCGTAACTCAGTCAGGGACCCACGAGGGCAGGCCTGCCAAGGTAGTCTCTATGCAGGATGGCCTTCGCAGAGCGCCAAAGATATCCAGCGACCGGCTCCCACTTATGATATTAAAAGTGGCCTGCGTGTAGCATTCGACAGTGGAAATGGTGTAATCCGGCTCAATGCCATATGTTGATGCGGCGATACCCAAAGAGCCATATACCTTATCTCTTGGATCTTTGGCTTTCAACCATCGAAGAAACCGGAGCAACTTTCCAAGCTCCATTTTCGTACTGACACTGGGATGAGTTCGCATCCTGGCCATGTATAGTGTACCATTAGGGTCGTCAAACAAGTCCCCAAAACTCAGTAGATCATCGTCATCACCAGCGTCAAAGGCGTCGTTGACTGCGTGCATAAGAATATCAGCGCATGCACGTCGGACATCTGATGCTGGAGCAGATAAGTGGCCGCACATGATGATTGTACTGGGAGCCAGAACCATCTCCTGGACGGTCCAAATCCTTGTCCACCAGGGTCTTGATAATACAGCAATTGCGCTCTTTTTGGCCTCGTTAGGTATAACGAAGCCATTCTTGATCTCATCAGGAACTTTGGAGGAAGCCGTCTCCTCATCTTGATGCCAGCGATCGGCATCAAATACATTCATCTCAAAGAACGTTCTCTCTCTTTTGCTAAGTTGCGGGTCAGGAAGATTCGGACTCGTTTGCAGTATTTCGAACAAGTGGTTGACTCGATCGGAGGCGGGGTCGGGACCTAGCCAGATAACCACCCTTGCCGATTTGGTATATATATCCTTCATAAGTTTGACCTGAGATTGTCGTTCCTCCAGATCATTTTGGTTGATGCAAATGGCGTCGATCCATAGTGTCCGCTCCATATGCTCGTTCCTCAAGTGCTGCAGTGCGGAGAACAAATTTTCGGTGACCTGAAATGCCTCATTGTTGCATTTTATCCCATGAAGCTGAGTACTGTCGCCCCAGCAGTACGAAAGAGCCTCATATACTGGGCTTTCTTCGAATGCGACAACTTGGAGACGACACGCAATCGGATTGGTGCTGTCTTTTGCTGGAAGTAGATGTAGGAGGCGGATTTGTGTTGGGCCGAGCGCGCCTCCTGTGCCTGTGCTATCATACGAAAACATTACTACCTGACAGTAGGTCTTGGGGACGGGATCCTGGTGGGATTCTTGAGCGGGTAGTGTTGGAAACCTTCAGGCTGACGATACCCAGAATCAGACCAGGTAGTATTCGGCGCTGACTAATCCCTCACCTTGTACGTCATGATCGAACTGGACGTAAGAGGTTAACCCAAGGGTATTCCTTCTTTACGCAGCGTGCAGAGATAATGTGAAATCCAATTCATTATTTGATGGCTGCTGCTTAAAGAGATACCTCCGAAACAGCATCCACAGGAACTTCATGCACCTGAACCTGAACCATCTTCTCCGACTTCGCAGCCTGCTGTGATGGCTTTGAGGTAGCAACGCCGCCCAAGAAGGTATTATCAAGGACATCATTCGAAAATGTCCTCTTGATGTCCCCAAGCGTCCAACCGTGCTTCTTCCCAATAGCAGCCATCAGCGTCTGAAACTCTGCAATCTCCTCCTTATAATCCTCCTGAACCAGCTTCTCCATCCATGGTTTACCGCCAACCTTGTACATATACCATTCCTTCGCCCAATGAGGCTTCACCACCACAGGTTTGCCATCGTTGGTCTTGTAGCTCGTCCACTTGTCGAGGACCTGTTGCGCATAAGGGACCCAGATGTCAGATACAGCCTCTAGAGTCAGGATACCGATGGCGCACGTTCCGAGCTTATTGCCGCGCTGAGGCGCAAGGGTGACTTCGCTGGAACCCATTATGCGCATCTCCATTGGCATTCGCATCGGTGATGTTTTGGCGTTAGCGTAGCATGTCTTGATTACGTCCCACCAGGCTCGTCTCACGTTGGTGTAGTCCCTCTCGTTGGGCTTACCCTTCTTTGAGTCAAGCTAATAGTCACATTAGTTTCTAGATCGATGCCGAAGAACGAAAGACTTACGGCCATCTCAACTTCAAGATTGCGGACTCGAATGTTCTGAACGCCGCGTTGGAAATGAAGAGCATTAGGCAGCAGGGTTCTGATGGATTTGTTGGTTCCTTTGACATCGTCGAAGTTCTTCACTGCGAGCCAAGCTGTTGCGTCGTGTTAGTCTTTTTATCTCTGAAGCAGATAATCCAAACCTACAAAGCAGTGAAGTCTGCGTCTGAGGCGCAACCTGCAAAGCATGGATATGTTTCCCAATCTCTTGAGCCATGTTCATAATCGCCGTACTGGCAACTTGATACAAAGTCTTTGCATTACTGGGATAGTTAACCACGTTCTTGGTGTCAGTATCAGTCTTCCAGGTATTAACCCAGACCTGCTGCGAGTAAGGAAACCAGAACCACTCTGCATAAAAGTCCTCATTCGCACGACGCTCAAACTCACGCACCGCATCGTCCTTTTGAGCCTTTGTGCGCTTTTGGCGAAGAGCAGCAGGGATATCCGAGTCTTTCATCTCGGGCGGTGGGGGGATGGCGTCGATAACGTCGAGTTTGACTGGGCGCATGACGGCGGTGCACATGGCGTCGCATTCAAATGTGATGTAAGTTACGACGCCGAGAAGACCGAAACAGCCACTTGCGGCCTTGAGGAGAGTGGGGTCGGACATGTTGACGAAGCGTTCTTGGCCGTTGACGTCGATGTAGTCGATACGTCGGACGAGGTCGCTCAAGGTTGGGTTGTTGATACCCGCGCCGTGACTACTAGCGTTAGTTCCAATTGTGAAAGGGTTGAGTTGAGAACTCACCAGATCGTAGCATTGCTACCACCAAAAGTAATCTCAACCTCAATAATATTCATAGGCAAAGTAACATTTCCCGTGTCGATGCACCACCGTCGGAACTTTTCATTCGTAGTCGCCGTTCCGACCTGAACATACTTCCTGCCATTCTTCAGAGCCGGAGCTCCCACAAACTTGGGGTCCCTGATTATGTTGATGGCGTTGAGTTCCGTGTTCTTGGGCTGAAAGAGGTTGGTAGGGACTGAAGTGAGATTGGGCAACCTGCTTGCGTTGGTCTCTGTCAAGGTAGAGATCAACACATCGCCGTTAGTAGATTGGCCATCCTTGTTACTCCTCCCGAAAACGGGAGCCCATGAGTGTCCTGGATATGATCAGTTGAGAGAGCGCTGGGTAAGATAGGAACAAAAGCCTACGGAAACCGGCAACGCGAATGCCCTTGTTCTTGGCGACAGCGTCACGAACGATCTCGATAATCTCGGCGACGGTTTCGGGGTAGTATGTGACTGTGGGCGTATTCTTGACTGTGCGTCCCCAATTCTGAAAGGTCAAGTCCTTGGTTTCCTTACCCTGCGGATGTCAGATGGAAAACGCGCAACTATGCAGAAGAATACAGACCTTGGTTCTAGTAGGAGCAGTCACCTGCTGTGCCATCATAGAGAATGTCTGAATGTGAGAGCTAGCACCGGACACTCCGAGTTCTAAAGGTGCAACCTCCTTGATAGCTTTCCCAGCTTCATCAGCAGTCTTATCACCTTGAATGAAAGCCTCAAGAACTTTTCGAGTTTCACCGGGCAGCTGAGCCATAACACCATTGTATACCTGCTCATGCTTGGAATCTTTAAAGACTCGTAGAATTCTTTGGTGGAACTCTTCCTTGGTGACATCGACATCGGTATTGTACCAATCATCGATGAGCTCGGGGAGATGTGGTAATTCATCAGAGCCCAAGTCAGATTCGGGGTCTCTAACGAGATCGCCGAGGTGCTCGATCTTCTCTTGTAGTGTCCTTTGGGACGGTGGGGGAGTTTGCGTGGCTGTCGACATCGTGATGTTATAGGTATGCTCTGGTCAACTATAGAACAAATTCAGGTAATCTTCTGGCTGTTGAGCAGAGTCAGCGGGCAGGGCTCACAATACTTATATTCATGGTCCTCTTTCCATTCAATCGCGAGAATACCTCTATTTTTCAGCTTGATCATTCTAGCAGAACGACAGGTTAGCCTCAAAGGTGGGCCAGATCAATAGCGGCGAAAGGCCCGGGCCTAGACGTGCGGGGATGAGGATGTGATAGGAGGATGTACGAAGATCAGAAATGTGATAAGATCGTTATCAGTGAAGGAGGGTGCAGACCAACGGCATCCATTGGCTACTTGGGTTCTGGCAAGGCGGAGCTGTATCCTACTGGCCCGCGAATCTGATCGAGGCTTGACATGCATGGCAGATGTGGGAGGGGCAACTTTACGGCTGTGAGATTTGGCGTTCGTCGTCTGTTCGAGACCCGGATGTGGCTGGCTGACACTATCGGAAGCGTTTGAGATTCCCTACCTACTGGAGCGGGGAATCCTTATTTGCGCCCTAGAGACAAGTGAGACAGTAAGCTTTCGCATTCCAGTTTTCTCTCAGCTGCACGACATGCAGGCATGATCATCGTTCAGCCGCGCCAGATCTCCTTGAATGGAATGTTTCAGAGTGTTATTTTTGAGTTCTTATCAATGTATGCAGTTGCTATCAGCTACTAGCGCGCAATCTAGGGTGCACCGTCTTGTACAATCTGATCTGACCCAAAGACCTGGCAGCCGATGCTTGGCTGTTGGATAAAGTCAAGTATCTCCATCAGACAATGATGAGTAGGTATGACAATCTCCATATTGACACCAGAGTCCAGTAAGACGGAAATAACTGCTCTAATTTCACCAAGGTGGCAGAGATTGCGAATCAACTGGATAAGCCTGTTTCCCTAGTATGTTGGTATCCAACCCCGATGTAGGTGGCTAGTGGAAGCAGCAGCCACATTTCGAGAGGCCTTGATCAAGGTTAGGATGAAGTACATATAGGGAGGGGCAGTTCGACGACATAGTTGGGTGAGCCAAGCCCTTTGAACTAATATACACTGTAAGATCGCGCACTTTGAGATAGCGGAAGATTTCCGCCGCGAGTGCGATCATAAATGAAGCCTAGCATAGCCTGATAAGAAGCAGCACGTTTCAGTTCAGATAAGAACAGCGTAGCATGGTCTGAAAAATACCCATGAGCTTATGCGAAATTAGGCTAGCTTTGCAGATCTTCACACGCCACAGCGCTTATTCTTTGCTTCCAGTGATATGATTAGATGCCGGCAGCCATTTGCAGCGACCCATGTTTAGAGTATTGACTGCTGACCTCCGGCACCCTTGCTGTCAAGAGCTGATAAATGTCTCGATAGCCTCGCAATATCTCTCGCTCTTATGATGCTTGCGTCCAAGTCTTCTTACTAGTCGTGCCATTTTGCATAACAGCCATGCAGATTATCGCATTCATTTCTTACCTCGCAGTCGCAGCTGCTGCAGCGGATGTTATTACCGCAAGTTCATTTCACGTTGGCTCGTTGACGTATAGCTGATGTTGGCAGGCTCGGGTTTATGACCAGAGGAACCTCAAAGGATCGCACGAAGACGTTCACGGCTATAAATGCGGTAATGTCGGCTCCAGGTATGTTTTGCATCAGCAATCGTACATGGCTTTACTAATTCTCTCATAGCAAGTTCAAGGTCAACAGCATCCACCTTCGTAGCAAGACTTTCTGCTACTTATATCAGTAAGATTAATCTTGGCTTTGCATTTGACTTACTAATACAAATTCTCTCCAGGAAGAAGGACTGCAAAGGCTCTAGGATTTATGTATCGAGGGATGTCAACGATCTGCACCTGAACACCGTAAACTCGGTCCTATGCGTCAATAATCCGAACAAGTCATAGGTTATTTACCTAGATGAACTTTTAAGCAGTGTCAACGACAATAGAGCGCGCTGATTTCCATCAGATATAAACATGATCTTCTTCGGACGTGCCCCGCCGACCCTTGAGTTCTGAGACAATTAAGAATGTGTCGTTTTCTTTTTCTCCCTCATGATTCCGTGTCGATCCCACCTCACGCTGATACCCTCATACCAACTTCGTAGAATGCGGGTCTACTACTGGTAAATCCGATCTGTCACCGGAAGAGACGATAGTTCTAGGCGCTCGAAATGGCCGTGACGAGTCAAGTCCTCGCAGACTCTCAACCTCACCATGGCCTGATCTCAGTTCAAACTTCCCCGCGCTTTAGCCTGAAATTTCGCGCCACAGCCGCTTTAGTCAAATAATGCTTAAGTTCAGCTGCTGATATTCCGGTGGCTATGTGGCAACCGCCCATCACACGCTAGTGGAATGTGATATCGGTTTGTGGAGAGCTGAATTGGAAAAACTCAACATAACGTGATCATATTGTGATGACCATAAGAATGCGAGAAACCCAATACGTTCACGAGCAAACGCTTTGTCCAAGATATCAAAAAGACTCACAGCTATGAATTTGAAAACCCTCTTACTCGGCTCCTTGAGCCTCATTCCCATTGCTCATGGAGCAGTAGCCCTTCCGACTTTGGATCTACCTTGGGGGTCATATAAAGCCAAGCCCCTTCTTTGGGACGACAAGGTGCGAGATGGGCCAGAATAATACACGAATCCTGCTAATTACCTACAGATCTATTTATTCGAAAATGTCCGCTTCGGAGCCAAACCCATCCGTTTTGGCCCATCCGATTTTCCAACTAAGAGGGACCCCAAAACCCCCTTCGCGACGACAGATTGTCTCCAGATCGATCCATCCGTGCTCAAGAAGAAGGCTGGCGGTAAATATCCCATGGGTTATCCTTCCCAGGACCTTAATCCGGACACGTCGCATCCTTTCAAGGCTTCAACTTGGACCGGAACTGAAGACTGTCTTTTCCTGGATGTCTATGTTCCGAAGCGAGTATTCGAAGATCCCAGTGCCCAGCTACTCCCTGTAACCGTATGGTTCTACGGAGGGGCATATGCATTTGGTACAAAGAGAATGAAGGTCTTGAAACTTTTGAACGGTCCTCTCTACAATGGAAAGTCCCTGATAGAAGCCTCTAATTACTCCACTATTGTTGTGGCGGGAAACTATCGTCTCGGGGCTTTCGGGTGGTTGGCTGGCCCACGCATGGAGAAGAATGGCCTCCCTAACGCCGGTTTATACGACCAGAACCTGTTGCTCAGATGGGTCCAAAAGTACATCGGCCAGGTCTATGGTGATAATAAAACCGTCAGTGCTTGGGGAGAGTCAGCTGGAGGTGGTTCTATTCTTCACCACCTCATCCGGAATAATGGACAAGAAGATCCTCTGTTCACTCGGTTTCTTACCAAAAGTCCTGCCTTTGAATGGGCATGGGATAACTCGCCCGGTGGTCAGCTTGATCAAATATACCAGACTTTCTCAGAGTCACTCGGTTGCCACGCCCCTTACGATATTGAGTGCATCAGAGACCCATCGTTTTCCTTGGAAAAGCTGGCACTGGCGAATGTGAACCTTTTCCGGAACGTCAACCAGACTGGGCTATTCCCCGTCGGGCCTGCAGTGGACAACATTTGGATCAAGACGATCCCTACTCTTGCTTTTGCGCAAAGTAAGCAATTGCTCACATGTTATCTTATCAGCGATGCTAACCCTTTCGCTTAGAGAAATTCTGGCCTGGGATAAAATCTACTCTTGTTTCCCACTGCGCGAACGATGCTCAGTCTTTTACTCCAAATGTCACTACTAAGGAAGCCTTTTACGGATTCTTAACCAACTTCCTTCCAGGCGAGAAGCTAGCTCCCGTGAGAACGGACATTGCAGAATATTACGACTGTGATAAGAATTATGGCGGAAACTACAAAAAGTGTCTTCACGACATCATTCGGGACGCATCTTTCACGTGCAACACCAGAGATCTCATCGACGCGTATCCCCAGCAGGCTTACGCTATGAATTACGGCTTCCCCAATGACAGTTATGCCTTTCACGCGACTGATCTCATACCGCTATTTGGTAATGTAGATTTCCCTGGACAGATCGCAGTTATGTTTGAGAAAGGATTTGATTACCCCAAAGAGGAGGCAAAGGAATTGGCGAAAGCATTGAACTCTACTGTGATAAAGACCTTCCTGGAATACCTTTCGTCTTTCGCTGTTTATGGTAATACTAATGGCACAGGAAACATCGGATGGCCAGTTGTCAATCGATCGGGGCCACTCTTCTCTGATGTCATGAAGCCCAATTCGAGTGGATGGTCACTTAGTAATGATGATCAGAACTCAAAGGCCACCTGTGACTTTTGGAGGAAGATAGCGAACGATATCATGTATCCGAAAGGACAAATTGTGGATGCCGATGTCAACACGGATGTCCAGGGAGAGCTTTGATACTGCTGAAGGCTGTTTATCTCATGTGAATGGAGTCTTATTTATTTAGCTGCCTGCGCTATCTAGGGTCACCACCTGGGTGCGAAAGACAATTGAGGGCGAAGGTCGATAATAGCAGACGCGGATCTCAACCTCCTTACTGGCCAGTATACGGTACGTCCCGTAGTTAATTATCTACTGTTAGACATGTCCCAGCTCTTAAACTCCACGCTGAACGCCAATAACTCCGTGACGGCGATATAGCTTTGTCCTACCTACCTAGTTTACGTCTCTTTTTCGAGGAGGCGCAAATGTGTCTAAGATACTAGATAGAAGCTGTAAAAGGGCGAGTATGGCAGGAACCTGAAGGAGTCGCTGTATAGCCTCTAGGTCTGCTTGTGGCGCCGAAGGCGTAACTTGTCCTTTCATGATTTTCACAGCCGAAAGATTGTCTGAGCTTTCCTCATCTGCCACCAACGTGTCAGATGAACTTTGAGAACAGTCTTGAGGCGCTCGATGTGCCGTTTGGATTTGAGGTGGGCGAGAGAGACAATCCATGACTTGTTGAAGTTCAGTGTCTCCAACTGGTGGTGTCGGCCTTGACTCTGTGGGGGGTGGCGAGGTTTTAAACGCATCTATAGGTTCGCCCGCATCAAAGGTTTCTTTTTGAGATTGTGCTTCCTCAGGTCCAAGAGCGCCATTTGCCTGATTGAACGAAGCTTCGCGAGTGTCGGGCATTTGGATAGGAGTTGATTCGTAGTTCTCCATCCACATTCTCTCAGGCAGTTGCTGTGCGTACTCATCCAAAGGGAGATCGTACGACTTCCACTGTTTGAAGTTGATGAGTGTCGCTGTTTGGCCCTCAGACGGGTTCAAGCCGGTTCCGAATTTCAGCTTATTCTTGATTCTGTGATTCCACTTTTCGAGTCGGCCTTGGATATCAACTCTCATCAAGAAAGGTTTTCCAGAGTGCTGAAAAGCAAATGCGGTGTGCACACAGCTGCTGCGAAATGCTTGGCTTTCCAGCTCATTATCTGTGAGATACCACTTAAGAGTTTTGTACGACGACGGGCGTTTGCCAGCTAAAACCTGGCCCATGAAAGTCCACCTGGAAGATCCTTTGAACGACCTTTCTGACTCGCCACCAATGCCACCAACGCCGAAACCCATTGCCTGAACCTCGGGAGTCATACGCATAGTTCGCTTAAATTCGGTGCTCTTTTCTTCACCAAGGATCGACTGCGGGCCAAAACAGCCTGTCATTTCAAGAGAACAATTGGAGTCGTGGTATAAATCTCTGTCGTCACTCATTAAAGAGCGAAGACATTCGTCGCTGTCATCAAGCGTAACAGTGACCGTCGCTGTTTTAACTTTGCAGCCTTGGGGTGGGCCAAAATTGAGGTCAAGATAGAGGATACCTGCTGGGAACTGGCTTTCGCCCAAAACCCCCCATCTTGACTTCTTGAAGAGGAAACGACAGTCCACGGACATTTTCCCGACACATTTGCTTCCGACACTGGCATGGCCTGATGAGAGATGGTCAAATCTCAGGAATGGCTCATAACGCCCAAATCGCCGTGGTGCGCTGTAAAGAGCAGGCTGAGACATCTTTTCTCGTTGCAAAGTGAAAAGCAATTTGTTTTGAGGGTAAATTTTGAACTTTGATCTTGCTTGAAATCCGGGAGGAGAGAGGAAGGGAGGAAAAGAGGAGCACACCGCAGCCTGATTTTGGAATTGGGGATGCCCTGACTTCAGCTCATGCACGTAAGACTCGAATGGGCCAAGTGACATAGTTTCAACCCATTCCATTGGAACAAACAGACACATACAGCAAAAAGTATGCAGTGCCAAGCCACGGAAGGGGTCCGACCGACAGACCCCAACCACTTCGACTGATTACGACTGGTTACGACTGGTGGCGTGATAAAATTCTTTGAGGTGGTTTTCCACCCAGATTCTTGCATTATTTTCTGTTAAGTTCCGAGGTCTTTGAAAGATAACATACCTCTTTACAGAAAATGAGTCGCATTACTTATTACGAAGTCCCCGAGCCAGGGAAGAAGGAAGACGAAAACAATGCACCTACAAGGAAGGGTCCAAAATTCTGGGACCAGGTATCAAAGGAATCGCGACCAACTCCTGAAATGAGTCTCGTACTGCGTAATCACCAATTTCAAGATAATGAGGATAGTTCTAGCGACCGACACTACAGAAGCCCGTCATCGTCAAGAGCAGGTCGGAGACCCGTCATAATACACAACACCATCATTTCAGATGAAGAGCCCGGAAAGAATCACGCGGGCCCACCAACCCAGACAGATTTTGACGCCAGCTACAATAATATCCACTCCAAAGACACCACAGTTCACCTCGAACTCGACATAGTCAATGACCTGGATCACGAATTGGAAGAATTCAATAGGCTGGTCCGTCAAGGTTTGTTCACGAGTGCGCAGTCCTTCTTCGATAAGTATCTTGCGACACAAAAGTCCAATCCATGGATCTTTGTTCAGTACGCCGAGATGCTGATTGAAATGGGCGACTACAAGTCATTCAATGACTTGAATCTCGACCACATTGTATTTCAGCATGGAACGACTACCATGGAAAGTGACGCGTTGGAAATACTCGAACGCAACTGGAATCTCTTGCCAGTAACTGCACTGAGCCACATCCAATTTTCTATGAGGCAAATAATCGATCAAGTATCAACACTAGGCGAGACGCTGTCACTATCCGAGAATCCTGGTTCTACAGAGGTAAAGTGGTCAAGCTTGGCACAAATATGTATCACCTACTAATTGGCCTTTACTAGATTAGGATTGCTTGTCTCATAATGCACACTGCTAAGATTCGAGCCATGAGAAATACCTACCGTCGCCTCTATTTTGAAACAAGATTGGGCGTTTGGGCCGATTGGGAGAAAGTTTATCGGAATCTCTTGAGGCACGGACGTATTTGGGATTTCCGAGACCTGTTCCTGGCACTGTGGAACGCCAATGGCACTATAAAAACCGAGAAGATGCTTTTTGGTGGGAGAAGCATATTTGAAGTTATCCTCATTGATTGGTCAGCTCATGACAGCGACAGGTCAACACTGCTTGCGTTGTTGGACATTCTTGCTCATCTTATGATTGAGTCACCTGCCAATAAGGATATTACGCCCTTTCTTGAAGCGTGTCTCTTATCAGCTCACGATATCGGCGAATTGATTATGAGAAGGTTCCCCGAGGGTACCCGCACCCGACCATTTCTCTTATGGATTCTAGCTCAATCATCCATCTCTGCCCGACGGGAAGATGGGCAGCCAATGGACATCATCGATTCTGACAACTATGGAGGCATGGCTTGGTATCCCAGTCATATTGGTCTTCCTTTCTATATCCCTTTTCGACAAGAAATCCCAGACTGGACGCCCCCAGACTATACTTCAGAGTCCTTTCGACCCCTTGAGATGGTTATGAAGGCTGCGAGGGAGAACAGGGACTATGTTACACAGGGACTTTGTCTCAAGGAAATTGCTGTGCGGAGTCGAGATCCAACAGCAACGCTTGCAGACCTTGTTCAGCTCGAAAAAGAAATCCAACATGATAATCAAGGTTACTTGCAAACTTGTTTGGCAAAGTACCTTGTCTCTAGGGACGAAGGTAGTAGGAAACAACTTTTCAAAGAACTAGGGGACTTGAAGCCTTCAGAGAGCCCAGAGGACCTGCTTTTTCCAAAAACGGCTTGTGCCAGGGACATCGTTCATGAAGCCTTGAAGCCGCTTCCGAAGGGTCATAAAGAAAACAGCATTGAGTCAGGCGCTCAGTACTGCGGAGACTCAGATGACCCTTTATGGGAATTCATCAGATATCATTGCAAGTACTTTCAAGACCGCCATAGGAGCTCACATCGTGGGCGACCCCGAGAGAGATCCTTCGCCCCTATCCGTCGCAAATCTAGTGATAGATCGCTAAGTGAGACGCGAGATAACCTAGCACACTCGTCAGATCGGATGCAAGATAGGAAGCTATGTGATGAGACCAGCGATATGCATTCTACAGCAGGCTCACCTCTGGTTCGTCGCCAAACCTTCATGCCAATCCTTGAAGATGTCTCGGACCATGGTGAAGATTATCAGCCGAACTAGTTACGTGGATTTGGGCAATTCAAAAGGACTTTAAGCGCTGAAGTTGATAAGAAAGTCCTTCTATATAGTGAGGGTAGTTAGTACCTCTCAGATTGACGAAGCTTCCCTGTTACTCACGGCTTACCTGAATACTGAATTGTTAAATAAATCCAGCAGCAGCTGTTTACAACGTGATCACTGCAAGAGGGAAATGTGCTCCATAATTGGCAGATATTCGAGTCATAAGACATAATTACCGTCCCTCTATTCCGAAACACCATTATAAAAGCCATGATACCATCTCCGTGTTCTCAATTTCGCAAATGGCAGACACTGAGACAGAGATAAACCACGTTCCCCAATATTAAGCAACCAGTAGGCTCACAGGACCGGGCCTCGAGGATTTCAATCAGCCGCGCCCTAGGATTGGCGTTCTCACCGGATCCCATGCGCCTTCATTGCCTGTAGCTGGTGGAGGAGCCCATGGGGCAGCCTATCTGGGAGACGACATCGCCAGAGTGTAAATTTACCATGTTGAAGAAGCATAATGTAGTACCATTGCTCAGGTGTACTCATTCATAACTCCCTGAACCTCATCTGCACCCGACTTCAACACCATCGAACTCGCCCAGACTAATGACCGCAGCCAAAGTCTATCGCTAAAACCAATTTTGCTAGTTGCTCAAAGCCAAGAGACCCGGTTCTCAATCCGTATTTGCTGTAGCGACACTCTGTCAACGACATGATGCAGACCCAAATGATGAATAGCGTCCCCATGAGACGTGATATCCTCCATGAACACGTTTGAGTTAACGGTGAGCACTCTGCCAGCGTATGTGACAGCTAACTTCTCCCAAGCCTCAAGAGTCTTCGACTCCAGCCTCAAATCTACTGTGCCTTGCCAGCATATCGAACCATGCTCTCTGCGATAGGTGAAACCACAAGCTTCTCGTCTTTCTCCGTGCCATATAGTCAGTGTCTGAAGCTCAGGCATGCTGAGTGCGACTTGTGCGGCAGTTTGGAAGAGCTTGTTGGTCTGGTGGACGTTGGCCTTGGAGATAGCTCGGTGTGTCAATGTGAGAGTTTTCAGCCGAGGCCATCTCCAACTTGGCTGGCACGCGTCGAAGAAATGCCGGGCATCGATCAGGAAAGCGACGGAAAGATGCTCAAGACTCTGGCTTCGCAAGGCAAATGCCCCGCCCAGTTTGCGAAAAGGGAGTCTGACTCGACCTGGATTTATCTCTGCTAAAATGCCTCTACCAAGTGCATACAATTCCAGGAAACTCTCATTAAAATCTTCGAATATGGTGACTTTTGTAACGCTTGCTGGGATATGTTGGATTGTTTTTACAAAACCTATAATTTGTTCTGTCAGCATTGTCACATCATGTTATTTTCTTGCTTACCTGTATCTGACATTTCCTGTTCTATGCTCAAGTGTGACTGCCATAATTCATAGTGGATCTCTTGCAGATTTGGTAGCTTTAACCAGAGGTCCTGTAGAACATCAGGATTGAGCTGCTGACGGCACTGGCGCCGAAGGACAAATTTCGTCACGGCATTGACAGAAGGAAGACTCCCTTGAAATCTCAACTCTGATGATCCAAAAGGTCGACGTAGAGCATCGTCTGGTGGCGCTTCAGTGACCCTGCCTTGAACCCATCCGTGACGGGGATCGTGAATGGGATTGTCGCCAGGGTCTTGACACTCGAATTTATCTTCGCCAGGAGCTCCGAAATAACTATTCTTGAACCAGTGCTGGGAGTCGCTTGGGCAGTAAACATTAAGTTCCAGAGTCAAGGGTTCTCTCCACGTCGTCAAGATGCAGAATAGCCGGTTGATGGC
>JAAOAR010000466.1:0-75642 GCA_013395995.1 Fusarium pseudoanthophilum | reverse complement strand
AAGATATTTAAAAAATATAATATTAATATCTTTATATTACTAAAGCTTTTTTTTTTTATAATATTAACTATAGGGTTAACTTAATTAAAAGTAGCTTAAATAGGGGCTAGTTAAGTAAGTAATAGTATTAATTATAAGTATTCTTTATTAGCTTTAATTAAAGGTATTAGTATTACTAATAATATTCTTAAATTAAGATTAATTAATAGCTTATTATTTATTATTTTAAAAGGGTTATAAAAGGCTATAGTAGATTAAGTTTAATAAATTAGATATTTTATAATAATAGCTATAGTTATAGAAGTAGGCTTTTTAATAGGTAGGCTTATAATACTATATTGCCTTTACTGCCTCTTATTATAGAAAGTAGTAAGACCTTTATTTATATATAGGCTAATCTAGGGCTAGGGATATACTTTTAGGCTACTTATGTAGCCCTGATATAGCTATAGAGCTAACTAACTTTAAAATCGCTCTCTCGCCGATCAGGGCCTAAGTATTAGGTTCGTAAGAGCCTCGTGATTAACCCGCAAATTCAGCGTCATATTTAGACTTTCGGGTCACGTTGGATCTGGTTGGGCCAGCATCATATCGTAGATCTGCCGCTGATCGCCAAGTCTCGAATGTTTAGAGCATGATGATAGATACCTAGCATGGCCAACTTGAATGAAAATGAAATATGAATCTGTACAGTTGTTATATAGAAATTTGTACTATGTAAAGACCCTCTTACGCCAAAGCTACCTATCTGATGCCGGATGCGGCGTCGTTTTACAGAGTATAGCCACTCCAAATCCATTCCCCAACGCCATTGTTTCCCCATGTCAAACCACCCCAACACCACTAATGCCAGATCTCAGACCACTGTGCCATTCCGTTTTGGCTTTTTTGTATAAATCTGGCAATGCCATATTTTCCCCCCGCTGATAATTGTTACTCTTCGCTAAGCCTGGTGTGAAAATGAAATGCCCTGGAAGGAATGCTCGTTATGGAACTTCGTGACGAAGATAGGGTCATGACCAAACCGGTTGGTCTGCTGATAATTAAGCATAATACCGAGTATGTTGAGATCTATACATTATGGATGGCCTATATCAAGTTAGACGGGATGCCGAATACAGGCTTTGATATCCTTATAACTTACGCGAAGCATTTTTGCCCTGGCGCCAATGGTATCAATGCCCATTTGCTGCAAATCCTCGTCTTCTAGACATGCAACTTGAGCTGGAGACATTCCCAACAAGCATCTTTCATACTTGTGCAACCTCAAAGCTCGAAGCCATTTGGCAGCCCATCGAGGATCTCGAGAGTTGTGTGGGAATACCGGCATGATCCATTTCGGCTTTACAGGAGGCTGAATGATGAGTTCCTCTTGTTGCCTCCATAATTCTCGCTTACGGTCTTTGAGTGCCTGGATCATGGGCTCAATCTCTCGCAGACTGGGTAGTTCTGCGATCGAGTGGAGGGCAGATGACCGTTCACTATCGTCCAATACTGAAAACCAGGTTCTGATTATTCCCATCTCGTCTCCAATCTTGCCGGTATCTCTTCCTGAGGACGATCCATGATGGTGGAATGAAAGTGAAGCAGAGCTTGAAGTTGGTGAGCCCGAGTATGAGCTCGATAGGCTAGAAGAGTACGAAGACATGATGCTGAAGGCGCTCTGTATATGGTCCGTAGTCTTTAAAAGATGTCAAATATCAGATATAATAAGAAGAAATCAAAAGCAATATCAGAGGATATTCTGTCTTCAAATATTCCAGTTAACTTGTAGAGCGCTGACGAGGCTCTCGACAGTCTTGTATGTGGTGGATTGATCTGTGGCGTGGTCGATCTGACGGCGACCGGGGCCGCTTGGAAATAAATCACCTCAGGTCATAAGTTGGTTGGAGCTGGATTGAGCACGTATTTATCAAGGAGCTCTCCCAGATGCCAAAAGACCATCATTCTCGTCTCAGGCCGCCCTGACTCTTTCAACCAACGTTCGATCCCCTATGTAATCACAGATCCATTATGGGCCTTTCTGGTACGGCCCCTCGGCGATTCCAACCAACTCGCTCATGATAGTGGCAAGATATTGACAGAGATAAAGACCATACTTCTCTTTTCTTCCATTTGAGTATTATTTGGTGAGTGTCTATGGATTTAGGGTGGTGAGAGAGATATGAGCAAGTTATTTTTCCTTCTTACTCCACTACTGCCCATACCTCAAATGCCGCCTGAGGCCTCAGATTGTGACCCCTGTCGAGTACTACTTCACAAAGCTTCAGTATTGGTCTCGATCTACTTGTGACTACCTTGTTTGGGCAAGGCACAGCTACTTGAAAAATGGTGCTTTGACATAAACATGAGACAATAGTCTTTTAAATGGACAGCATAAGGAACGAGCCACTGGTAACTGTCTCAATCAAGTTATGTAGGTCAACCTTGATGGCTCGATGCGTTGGTGCAGTCTACAGTTAATGTCCTGGAGAATACCTTAGGCTATATGTTATCGAGCACCTCTTGGCATGAAGAAACCTTCAGGCCTTAAATCAGTATTAAAAATAAGCAAGCTGAAGACTATGATAAACTTATCGGGAGATACTGTAGAATATTACAGTATCATCCGAATCTTTCCATCACTTAAGACACATGTCCAAAGTTTTATGTCACTTTCTAGATGTACAGGATCCTTGCCAACATGCCAACATGCCACCCTGTAGCCTCACACCTGGACGTGGTCGGAATAACCAGTATGCCTTCCTCGAGCAAGGTTGTAGTATAGATAAAGTCTCGAGCTGGGTTCTTTGGGTTCTAGCTGCATATAAATATTCCCTTTACCACTGCTAAAAGAAACCAGTGATACTATAAATGAGTAATCAAGGTCACTCGCAAATAATGCAATGGGTGCTCAGTGGTACACCAACAGTTAAAATTGTGATACCGCTTCCTGACCACAGGCTGCTTTGGTCAGTAGGAACCTTCTACAAGATATTGACAGCAAATACTTTCCCAAAGATATCAGGATTCTCGGCGTGGGTCTATAATGATCGAGGTAATTCGATCTCAGAAGGGCTATGGCGGGTATCACTAGTAAAAAGACTTGTCATGTAAAACTTCCATTGTATATATCAGCTCTGTCCCATACATTAGACACAACTCAGCCGCAGCAAACAGTTGTCTCCTCAATCCCCTTAGCCTTGTCCTCAGGCGCTGTAAAATCTTCGACATTGATCCTTACAACGAGCCAGTCACAAAAGAACTTGCCCAGGCCAGCACCAATAAAGATGCTAATAATAACATAGCCGTTGAAGTACATGGCCAAGAGCATAATGATGTAGGCTCCGGCAAAAGTAGCAGCGTGGATGAATGCGCGGATGAATTGCTGCAGAGGTGAGGCTCGATATGTAAGTGTTTGACTTGTGGGAACGACGGCTCCCGTGCAACCCGCAGCGGCGAGAGCAACGCTGTGAGTAGTGGCTTGCCGCTGGAAGCCACGCTGAAGAAGTGCATCGTATTCCTTTCCCATGCGCCGGAAGAACTCGACGAGAATAACGAGGAGGATAACGCCGATACAGGTAGCAGCCATCATACCCTGGTTCTTGATTTGCCATGATGAGGCCAAGAAGCACGCATCGATTGTGTTCCAATTCCACAACATCTGAGGTTATTAGTCAAGGACAAATTGGTATCTCCTGGTAGTAAATCTTACGTCGACCTTACAGGCAGCACCGCTACCGCCCATTCCTCCATGATCCATGATGGGTTGTTTGGTTGGTATTTTCGCTCGAGTTGAACAGTGGTGCTTGGATGATGTAATCGATGATGGACAGTGAATCTAGCTTGAACCGAACCAAGACTGTGTTGTTTGAACCAGAAAGTGGCTGGATGGGGAGATAAGTATCTCTAAACCGAATGAATATCAAGGAGTTGAGGCTCCACTGAGAAAGATTGAGCTGTTTCCAAGACTTGTAAGACTGCCGGAGAATTAAGAAGCGACATGCAAGAGCAGAAATAGGGTCAAGATTTAAGGTTATGCCGAAGGATGAGGGGGATATTAATAACGCGATATTCTTCCATCACTGATTCGATCCCTGATAATACATACTGTAAAACCCAAATCTAGGGCTGGAAAGCTTCATCTTCCTTCCACATCCCAAGGTTTGCCGAGCTTCGGTGCATTCCCCCGGTGGAGTAGTCGGACGTCGCGACAGCCCCACTAACGTGCTCATTCCTGCTCAACTCCTCTTGAATAGCCTCTCGCTTGCCTCAGCTTCGTATGTTTCTTTCTATGTCAGGGTATCATTTCTTCATCAGGGTCGTTCCGGCCAATCTCCAAGAGGGCGTTTTGAGCAAGTAATCAGGAAACAATTCCCCGATATGGCCTGGCTCCCGGCGCCAAGTAGACCTTATTATCACTTCGTACCCGATTATCTCGTATACCTCAAACATGCTCATACTAGGTCGTCAAGACCGTGGCGGCGGTTGATTCTTCAGTGGAGACTCGGCCGATGGGTCGATTCTTATTTGTATCTAATGGTATCACGTCTTTTTATCACTCTACTCCAATCTTGATACTCAACAGTCATCTCTTCTCATGATTTGTGATATATGAGATAGCTACAGATCACCCACTCGTTGATCTGTTGTCCCACCATTCTATGAGAGCATCAATTGCCTCTTGACATAATTTCCCCTTTTCATAGAACAGCAGGACCACTACGCCCTTCACGATGGTGTCTCTCAACCAGCTGGATGTTCGCCACATCCAAAACATGAGCGAAGCCAAAACCCTGGAACCTCACTGGGGATATGCTGATCGCGCTCTCCCTTGCACAAACGATAAGGGATCTTGCGAGTATCTCGATCTGGTCTACTATGCCCACGATCTAGGTATGCTCTACTCTGGAATCCTTTGGGCTACTATTCTTGCTGTCTTCTTCCTCTGGGCTATTTTGCGACATGTCGGCAAACCCTCATCTCCGGCTATCACTTTTGGAGCGAACCCAAAAGCAGGTCTCGCTAAGGTCCGCAGCAGTCTCAGCTCGTTTACACGGCAATATCTCCTTCCAGATGCCTGCCGGACTATCTTTGGCCGTACCACTCGCTTTCAAGTTGCTGTCATGCTGTCCCTTGTGGGATATCTCACTGTTTGGAGCTTTGTGGGTATGACATATCAGAAATGGGTCACTCCCGTCAAAAACATGCCTGGAGTCTACAACACTCGCACTACTCTCGGCCCTTGGTCTGACCGAGTCGGTATTCTCGCATATGCCCTGACTCCTCTGTCTGTCCTCTTGGCCAGCAGAGAATCTGTCCTTTCTCTCATCACAGGAGTACCCTACCAGAGCTTCATCTTCCTCCACCGCTGGCTGGGCTATATCATTTTCCTTCAGGGTTCCCTTCACACAATTGCCTGGTCTATTGTTGAGGTTCGTCTGTACCAGCCTCAACCTAAGGTGGCTGCCGAGTGGATTGTCCAGGAATACATGATCTGGGGCGTCGTTGCCATGATTCTGTTACTCCTTATGTTCATCGGGAGCACCCCTTGGGGAATTCGCGCAACAGGATACGAGTTCTTCCGCAAGTCTCACTACGTCCTCGCCATGGTTTATATTGGTGCCTGCTGGGGTCATTGGAAGCAGCTCAAGTGCTTCTTGCTTCCATCACTCCTGTTCTGGTTCGCTGATCGTGGATTCCGACTGCTTCGTACCGCCTATCTGCATTACCACCATCTCCCCTCGGGCAAGATGGGGTTTCAAGCTACTCAAGCTGTTATCACTAGGTTCCCAGACGCCGAACATGGAGACATCCTTCGATTCGACCTTGAAAACGACCAGGACCCCTGGAAGATCGGACAGCACTACTTTCTCTGTTTTACTGAGAGCAGCATCTGGCAATCACATCCCTTCACTCCGCTAAATGCTCCTGTCGTTGAGAAGGGTGTCGTGAAGCACTCGTATATCATGCGCGCTAAGGGCGGTGAAACTAAGAAGATGGCTGAGCTGGCTGCTAAGAAGCTCACGACCTCCGAGAAAGCCACCACTTCTGTCATTCTCACTGGCGCCTATGGTGAGACCACGATGGACCACGTTGCACCTGACACCAACATTGTCTGTGTTGCTGGTGGCACTGGCATCGCCTATGTACTCCCTGTCCTCCTTGAACTCGCACGATCACCCATTTCCCGAGACCGCAAGATTGAGCTCATATGGGCCATTCGCCATGCCGCTGACGCTCAATGGGTCCAGGGGGAGATGGATCTTCTACAGCAGTCCCGAAAGGCTCTCAATCTCAAGATCCGCGTCTACGCTACACGAGAATCCAGCAGCAGTTCCAAGCTGCATGTCAGTGACGAGAAGGATGTCACAGATGCTACCAGACAACTCGGTTCATCATCATCGTCAGACGTGATAGAAGAAGGCTGTGCATGCGGCAACGATGTCCCCGTTGCTAAAATCGGAAACGGTATTGTCGACGAGGACCGACACCCTAACCTACCCAAGCTCATCAACGACTTTGTGAGTAACACTATTACTGGCCCCACGACAGTCTTTGCCAGTGGTCCTGGTGGAATGATCAGTGATCTTCGCACGATTGTGGCTGGGTGCAACTCAGGCAATAAGGTCTGGAGTGGCAATGAGCGATTTGACGTTAAGCTGGTTTGTGACGATCGTCTAGAATGGTAGGGTGTCTGCACAAGACCAGGATGAACCATTGTTTGGAATTGTGTGATTTGCAACTTTGAGATACCACTCTAGCGACTGTGCATTTAAATGGCGTTTTCGGGGCTACAAACGAACGGGTTGATTGGATAGTTTGTGTATACAGTGTTGGTAAATACATGTTGTTCATGAAGAGCCTGATGCTCAGGGACTTATCTATGGCTTATAGACAGCCTCTTGTGGCATTTGGACATGATTCCAGTCTCTGAACACATGTGAATGATTACACCATAATCGGTGGTTGTGGAACCCAAGGGACTGAGCCTACCGTGATCATGCCTAAGCTTCACAAGCAGCCTTTAGCTCCTTCACAACATTACAATTGCACCTGTTGAAACGTGGATGGACACATGTGAGTACTTTTGTTATGCAGGTGATTGGGTACAACGCACAGTTTAAGCCTCATAAAAATATGCAGTGATAGTAGGTACTGCGCAAACGATGGACTACTGTACCAAATTATCACTTACAACCGCACCAGTCACTACGTGATATTGATGGGGCACCCATGACGCACCCCGCACTCAAGTCACTACACACTCGGTCAAGCTGGCCCGAATACCGCCCGTCATCATGTTGTAGGATTCTGGTTGTTCCATATTTGCCATGAAAAGACCCCGCGGCTCATGACCCCATTCCCATTGGCATTTTAGCCTGAAGTGTCATGATGGGTCCTACAGCTATCCCATTTATCCCTATATGGAGTCTGCTGCTTTGTGCAGACTCTACGAAATAGATAAACCTGGCCGCATCTCAATCCAGTGCATAATCGTTTTGTTGTTTATTACCTGTACTTTCTGTCCTATGCTAGGTTTGTTGGTGTGACATAAATACCCCTCATCCCTCATATAGCCATTCTCAACAACGATACTCGTATTCAAGCATACACCAAAAGGTTTAGTGAGATCATCCATCATGGCTGACGCTCCTATTTCTTTCCTGCCCCTTGGCGCCATCATCCAGTCCCTTGTCGTCAACGGCATCAACATCGTCCAGGGCTTCCCCACGCAAGAGGACTATGAGAAACACAACTCCCCTTACTTTGGCGTGACTGTTGGTCGTGTCGCCAACCGAATTAAGGGTGCTCGCATTGACAGCCTCAATGGTAAGGAAGTTACTCTCGCCGCCAATGATGGACAGAACCATCTTCATGGCGGTAAGATTGGCTGGAGCAGCCGCGTCTGGGACGGCCCCAAGCCTGTTGGAACTCGCCAAGTTCCAGGCGTAGAGGGACTGGAGGGCGGGGAGAGCGTTGCCTTTACACTTACCAGTGAGGATGGCGACGAGGGATACCCTGGCACCGTCGAAGTCACTGTGACTTACACAACCGGCACACAAAACGTCGACGGAAAGGAAGTCATCATTCTTGCCATGGAATACGAGGCAAAACTCGTTGGTGGCGCGGATGAGACCGTCATCAACATGACCAACCACTCCTACTTCAACCCCAGCGGAAAGGAGACCATTGCCGGTACAGATATCACCCTGCCTACAGCCGACTACCTGGCTGTTGGTAGCGATCTCATCCCCACAGGCAAAATTGAGCCTTTCCCCGGTGTCACCGCCAACAAGACCTTCACACTGGGCCCCCAGGAACCCAATATCGACCATTGCTTCGTCTTAAACACAGACCCTTCCTCTGTGCCCCTGGACACCCGCAACCAGCCCCTCAACCTCAATGTCAAGGCCCACCACTCCGGCTCCGGCGTGAACCTCGAGGTTTATAGCACTGAGCCTACCTTCCAGATCTACACCGGTGCCGGCATTGACGTGCCTGCCGTCAACGGTCTGCCTGCTCGTGGTGCTCGTGCCGGTTTCTGTTGCGAGCCTGCTCGTTATGTTAACGCCGCCAATGTACCTGAGTGGAAGAACCAGGTATTGCTCAAGAAGGGCGACACGTATGGTGCCAGAACCGTATACAAGGCGTGGGCCGACTGAAATGGATCACGAAAATGAAAGAGAAACTGCTAAATAGAGGCTGTTTTTAACGCCTAACTACCATAAGACAATTGGAAAGAGAAACCAGAACACTGCTGTTCCCAGATACCGTTTTGTACAAAGTTTCTCGTGATGCATCCTGATAAATTACACACCGTCAACATAGACAGGTGAATCATAAGCATAGAATACCCGTAGGCCTTAATCAGAATCACTGTCATCGTCGCCTAGGAACGCCAAATCCGCCCTTGCTCTCTTGCGTCTCGCAGCGTACGTTTCTTCTTCGTCCTCTTCGTCATCATTATTCTCGTTGCCATCGTTTTCTTCGGCGTCACTACCGCCGCTCTCAACAACCTTGGTACTCTTGCTCTTGCTGCGGCTTGCACGACCGCGCCCCTCTACACCCCAGAGAGCACTCATCTCCTGCGCAGATTCAACCTCGGCTAGAAGCTCTCGCCTCTCTTTGATTTCGCGCGCCTTCGCTTCGGAGAAGCGGCCGTCCATTCCGATATCAGTGAGCATCTTCCTCAGGTGTCGAATCTTTGCTTTGGCATCATCGCCGTATTTCTTCAGCTCGTTGTGCCAAAGCTTTCTAACACCACACTTCGTAAGCTGGCCCTGCAGTCGCTTAATTTCCTCGGTGTTAGGGTCGTCAGATGTAGTGACTTTCTTTGCGGCAACCTTGGTACCCTTTACTGACTTGCTGCCTGCCTCTTTCTTTTCCTTCCTCTTGCGTTTCGGCTTTACGGGCTCATCGATGACATCGGAATATTCTTCTTCCTCGTCAACGACTGGCTTGTTCTCATCTTCTTTGGAACCTTCCTCTCCATCTTCTGAGTTCTGTGGTTTTGTTGAACTTGTTGCCTTTTCACTTTCGAGCTCTCCATTTTCAGCCTCATCATCATCATCTCCTGACACTTCAGGTTCAGATTTCATCACTTCCTCTTCTTCGGGTTCAACGGCTTTAGACTTGCGCTTTGGTTCTGTTTTCGTTGCCGCCGCTCGCCTTCGCGTCTTCTGCGGTTTCTCCTCCTCGCTGAGATCGCTCAGATCGCTCAGTTCGCTGGATACGCTGGGCTTGGATTCAAGGTCAGATTCAACATCAGACTCGTCCTTCTTGTTTGCCTTTTTTGACTTTGGTTTTGGTCTGGGCTTCGTGACGCGTTTCTGGCGCTTGGGCTTTGGCTCAGGAGATTCAGCATCGGGAGAGGAGCGCTTCACGGCAGTTTTATCTTTTCCATCTGAATCTGCATTTCTATTGCTGTCTGGAACCCATCCATCCATAAGTTTCTCCTAAAACCTGTGTGAGTTTATGATGTAGACGTCGTTCATGAGCCAAACATACCACTCTCTCCTTGATCAGACTTTTGCTTTTTTGCTTCCACTCCGCACTTGAGAAAAATCCGTCATCAAGGCTGAGATTCTCCTCGGTTTGTTTGCGAACCTTGTTCACAGTAGTTTCGTCTGGTGTAGCTTGATAGACTTGATAAGTGGCATCGAGGAGCGCCTGCTCGATTTCATCTTCTGAGGGCGCCATACTTAAGTTTAACATAGAATAGTTCTAAATCGATAAATGAACCTTTGTCGGGGTTGCTTGAATAAGAGTGATTTGATGGTTCATAGCATTTCACGATGAGTAGTCGAGTGTTCGGGTTGAGTCGCGTTCAGACGCGCCAGGCTTAGAGTGAGCTGGGACGTTTATTGTGGAGACTTTTGTTTGGCGGGGGAGAGCTTTGGCCAATGGCAGCTGCTTGCGGTTCTGAAGATCCATCTTAGGTAGGTAGTTGAGGTTGTTACATTAATGAACACAATAGAATTGTCAATGTTTCTCCATTTTTCGAGAAAACAAGACTCAGTATCGATATGCTCATGCAGTGGCTTGCCATATCAAGGTGTCTGATGGACATATATAAAGACTGTTCTGTCTTGACTGGACACTCAACCTTTTAACTGCCCGGTGGAGTGGCTTTTAGGTGTAGCTTGGCGTCTTTAAATCCGGGGACAACTTAAGGTAAGTATTTCCTCTTACGTAGATTTCTTTATGGCTTCAAATATCTTACATCATTAACCATTAACCACCATCAGTTCAAAATGTCAGCTTCATTAGCTCCAGAGTGCAACGAGGTTAAAGAGTAAGTTCATCACATATAATGGATAAGAGCTCCATCTTATACAGAACTCTAGGCGGTATGATACGTGTTTCTTGAAATGGTACAGCGAAAGTATGTATCTCGATCTCTACTGTGGCATTGAGCTGAACATATGCAGAGTACCTCCGAGGCCAAGAAAAGGACAACAAAGAATGTGCAGACATGTTTAGAGAATACCAAACTTGTCTTAAGGTACTCTTCTTCTAAAGGTTACAGACTTCCCGTTGCTCACTTACCACAGGTTGCTCTAAAGGATCGAGGTGTGGATAAATTAGTGGAAGAGGCCAGGGAAGAAAACAAAGAGAACGATCTAAAACACCTTGGGCCAAGAAGTATGATATGTCCCTACTTCCCATGCCCTCTAACCTACTAATATTGCTTTTAGAATAACGTGTATTGTATGGTACAGAACACGACGTCCCGGATGAAGAAAATATGATTGTTCGGATTTCAGGTGATTAAGAGCTCCGGATACCCGATGCATATACTCTCTCTACTCGACTCCCATATAGTTTTTGCTACCTTGCAATTCCTCCTCCCCGTCCGTTCCATATTATGCTCCTATCGTTTTTGCCTACCATCGTCATCGCCTTGAAGGATGCGGAATCAGGCCGCTCACACGTGATTTCAATTGATTGGGTGACCCACTGTCACTGGTAGTCCATTCCATGTTGCTCTTCAGGGACAGAACAACGTGCAAGGGGAACCAATCAACTCGATCTCTTCCATTGAGTTGGCAATGCCCTCTTAACCTATATCCTATTTCCCTTTGTTAGTTCTGACGCTCATAGCCAAACGTCCTCTTTGTTATTCAGGACTATCGACTTTGCGAACCTCCGGTCAACATTCGCTTCGTCCCACCAGCAAACCCACTACCGACAGCTTAGCATAGACTCTACTCCGTATATCTTTCAACCTTTTACCGGAGGACGGCATGTACTGCCACGAGGAATAGCGCTTCTATGCACCCCTTTTCTATTCTGACGCTCGGCATTTTCGTCGCTGGTTACATTACTGCCCGTTGGGATCTCGTCACTCGTCTTTATGAGCTTGCCATCTTCGCTTGGGAAAACGGTGTTGTCGTGAGCCCATGCCCCTCATTCTTGCGCAGTCTTCTACAGGGCTAACCTATGACTACAAAGACACGCGCAGCGAAAGCATTTGCTGCACTCTCCGTCCTCTTTCTCTCCATTTGCGCCCCGACTGTCCTCCTAGCCAGAAAAGAAACGAATCTGGTACGCCCGATTGCAACGTCCGAAGCCGCTGACAATGGCTAACAAGAACTGTTCAGCATCCAAGAAGAACGGGAACTGGTGTCTCTGCGCGGGAACAACTCAGAAGGCGTGGTTCATTTTGAAAGACACGTCCTAGTTGGCATAGTTGCTTGTCATGGTAGAGCATGATGGGCTGATGAGAGTGTTCTGGCCGACGGACATTCGCAAGTCTGATCGCCCTGGTGTCGTGGTGGGATGGCGCAATTCCATATTGGATGTGTTTGTTGTAACCATCCTCGAAGATGTAGATGTTTGTTTGGTGTATTGCAACACAATAGCAGGGATATGCTAATTTTTCTCAGGCACGAAACACCGAATTTCATCTCAAAGCCGGTACTTTGTTCCGCAGCGAGCTTCACCCGACTAACCAGATCACCGATATGTGTGGCCATAGCTCAATGCATGTCCTTGGCCTCTCAAATGCCATCGATGCAACCGCCGCAGACCCTTCTTGGTTCTGTGCTACGACCAGCTCAAATCCGAGGCAACCAAAGATTACATGCGCGAAGGCCGTCAGCGTACAACTTATTCTATATGATCGACCTCAGCCCCAGGGGATGCAATACGTTTCGCTGAATCCGATTGCACTAGCGCTTGGTCATGATGGTTCCTTGTTAGGCGACATAACAGTGTCGGAAGGGGAGCAAGAGACTCGAGAGCGCCAAAAGAAAGAAGAGAATCGCAAATTGGTTGAGAAGCTCAAACAGCACACCATTTTCAAACGTGTTCCTTCAGCACGCGACAGGGCCCTGCCCAAAATCATCAATCAGATAAACTGGTCTTGGGAGCTGGAGAAGACGTTGCAGAAAAATGTGGGACGGCTGGGAACAAGGCCACGCCGAAGCCTTAGTGTGTCTGAAAGGGTTGTTGAGACAGCATCGACAATGCGAAATTATGTCATCCTTCAGTTGTGGACATGGTTTACTCTCTACCTTTTCCCTACTATACGCAAGACCTTTGTCCTTGTTCTCATGGGCCACCGCGTTGTAGCAGAGATGCTGCTCTTGCTGCTTGAATTTCGAGCCAAGCCTGGTTATGCGGCCCTGAAAGATATATCGGCTACAGCACAACAAGTTGAGATACGACTACAACAGTTTTGCTATTGGCCGATGCAGTATATGAAATTGCGACAACGGAAAAACAACTGGGCTAGTGTCACGACTAGCCATCCAGATTATATCCGTTTCTACAACAGTTTATGGCTTGTTGCCAATGATGTCATCATCGGAATCGCCCTAGGTTCATATATTATTGAGAATGCAGACTGGGTTGCTGGGCAAATCGGGGATCTACTCCAGACCTACACGGTAGACGCACTTCAAAGCAGCATATCATGGCTCATGGGCTGGCCGGCTGGCCTCAAACTCAATGGTGAACTGGCGGCTTTCTTAGGAGACTTGTTCCTTTGGGTCATTGATTACTGGTCTAGTGAGTCTTGGAAACCTTCTCAAGAATGCATGCCCTTTCTAACTCAGATATAGGTTGTATCGAAACTCTAACACCAGCATTGCCCCAGATGGTGTGGTTCATAGGGTTCTCCTCCTTTGCTGGAGCTAGCATGCCGATTGCCATGTTCTCTGATATGCTTTCCACCTTGACCATTCACATCTACTCGTTCTACCTTGCATCAGGACGTATATACCATTGGCAGCTCACCATTCTCCAGTCACTGTTTCATCTTTTCCGCGGCAAGAAACACAACGTTCTTCGCAACCGTATCGATTCTTGCGACTACGATTTAGATCAACTCCTTGTTGGCACCATCCTCTTTACGCTACTCTTCTTCCTCTTGCCAACAGTCGCTGTCTTCTATCTCAACTTTGCCATCGCAAGGATGGCGATTATCTCTTTAAAGGCTGGCTTTGATACCCTTCTTTCATGTCTAAACCACTTTCCTTTATTTGCACTTATGTTGAGAATAAAAGATCCGAGGAGACTTCCAGGTGGCATACGATTTGAGCTCCGAGATAGCCATGACTATAGGCACGACAAAGCAAATAATGCTGATGGATTGCCGCCTACGTCTGTTATCTACCTCAAGGTGTGTAGTTCCCGATTACTCGTATGCAACATAGCACGCTCACACCATTCCTAGTCGATTCCCCTGACATTCCGGATCATGTTCAACCAATACTTCCAGATGGCAAATCGCATCCGGAAGCACTACCTGTCACCAAAAGTTTTCTTCTGCTTGCTGACGGGCAAGTTCGTGCCGCCAATTAATCGCAAGAACTTGTATAGTCTACAATACAGTATGTTGCCCGCTCGTCGGGCAACCATCTGGGAGATGTGGAGAGCGTTGAACACAGAGACCAGACCAGCAAAGCGGATGCCGCTGCCTTATATCCCTCCATTGTCCAATGCAGGTAGAAGAACCTCAGCGAATAATGGACGGGCTAGATGAATGGTGAACATGAGAATTGCTTGAGTAGTAATGAACAATAGCTAGAAGTATCCATAAATTCTGTATAGATTGCTGTGAAAGCGAATAGTTCTGCTCGATGGAAAATGGTGTAACCCAAGACTAGGTCTCGATCGATGCACAATTACCAGATCTGGCCGTCTCTCAGTTGATTGTCAGATGCCCCTGCGGGCGTCTATACTGACTCGTATTGTGCGAATCATTTGTTGATCGTCATGAATTACAGGTGTTGGTCAGGCTCAGGCTAATGCCAAAGGCACTCATCACATTGTATGTAAATCGGCTATGCAGTTCGGTTGCAATTGCTTCCATCCTCTAATCTTACATACATGAAATATGATTGGAACTTTCATTCTTCCAACCCCACCTCCCCGGATTCGCGGCCCTCTTGGTCCTGCATCACCCATGGGTTACTTCAGTTGGTACAGGTGCAGTCCATACGACTTATCTTTCATGCTGTACCTGCTTGCTTTTGTGTCTATGTCTATGTCTATGTCTGTTTACCTGAGCAAGTTGTGCTGGAACCGGGATGGCCAAACTTAGGTAACTACTAAGGTAGGTGGGTTAGTAGGTACACAATGTTTCATGGATTGACTTGGGGGATTACAGTAGAGGCCTCTCAGCTCAAATTCTGAGTTTTAGAAATGGTTACCCAATGATGTAACATTCTCCAATAGGTACTCAACAATTGTTCCCCACGCTGCATGGCGTTGAACTAAGACAAGCTCAGTGACCCCCAGACCCCTAAAAACGTCAACCTTGTTTTCTCCTCGGCGGAGACCAGAAGAAGTTAACAAGTTGTTATGACATACGAATGCTGTGTCCGAAAATGTCTGTGCAAACTAGCAATGACGACAAGCTTGCCGATGGTTGGGTGCCAGTGTGACTTACAGGACACCAATAGAAGTGTCTAACGAAGCCATTGTCAGTATCTTCAAGGGTCCCTCTAAAGTCTTGATCGTAAGCTTCTCGAATTCCTGTTCGGTCCACTCTACCAAATGGACGATACGCCGATGTGCTCTCATTCTCCATCGTCTTTTGCAACTTGAAGAATAGGCATTGACCCACCATTCCTAGGTACCTATTCAAAGGGTCTAGAACCCTCTCCAAGTCTCCCCGCTGTACTTTTATCTACGAAGTAGTCTATGGTCAAACCCAGCTCTAAAGAATTGAACGATTTATAGTGGTGCCATCGTTTGGCAACAACACCACGCTTGCAGCACACCTACAAGTAACACCTCCCCTTTCCTGTCCCATGCCTTGTGACGCCCGCCAATTTATCACTGACGAATACTTGTCCTGCCGAACCATCCACCAATTCATCCCGTCCATCCTTTGGAACAGGCTATCCCCCAACCGCTCAGGGCAGGCTGCTCCACTCATCACCACCTTCAACAGCATCTTCCCATTCTCGTCGGCCCCATCAGGCGGCATTGACGTCACTACCAGCTGCTGGTTCGACAAGACCTCAAGTCGTGACCCCGAAAGCTGAGGAACCGTTTGCTAAAGTCGTACGGAGACGAGGGGTAGCAGTGCAGCGCTCTGGGGTAGTAGAAACTAGAGGCACATTGGCATCACCTGCTGCGGTTTATTTCACTTCCTGGTAAGTGATTGACACGTTCTCTCGGTCTCTTGATACTGTCATACATATATATCTCCAAGGCTGGAGAGATCATCCTCGGCCCAGAGTCCCTTTATTACGTCTTCATCACAACGTGAAATTGGCCTCCCAGTTCTCTGATTCATGCCTGTTTTTGTCATAAGTCAATTGCACTACCCATACAAAGTCCTTCTCGTCCGCTTTTTGACACCATCTGCTACAACATCATCTTTCACATTTTTTCCAAGCAGAGCATATAAGGGAACTCGAGCTAGCAACTATTATTAACGTTGTTCGTAATGGAAACACAGGTTCAAACAACAACCCATCAGCACGACCCTTGGGCTGCCACCCATCAGGTCATTCTTCAATCTGCCACCATGGATCCTAAGCAACGTTTCTATAACCATTTCCTGGAGAGCGTTACAGGTAAGAGTGGATGTTTAGGTATTCAAATGCCCTCCATTGCCTGACCTCCATGTTGCGTAGTACTCCAAGACCTGATCGACGAGCTGCCATCTATTGCAAGTGTCGGTGGTGAGCGCCAGGAGGCCATTGACCACATTCTAGCCAGTATCGCCAAGCTACAAAACGAAGTGTCAGATGCTGCCGATTACACACCTTCTTATGATAGAAAACAGTACTCCGAGGTAACACAGCTGGCCTCTTTGACTCGCTGCTTCGACTGACATTCACATGCTCAATAGACCATTAAGACTCTCCAGGACAAATTGAACGAGACAATCACCAAAATCACACCAAAGTCAAAATTTCAGTTTCGTCGTAAGACCGACCACGTTGATATGGGCGCTCCTGAGAACGACCCTCGACTTAGCCCTGGAAGCCATTCTCGAGCCAAGCATGATACGTTCGTTGCATCTACGATCGCCAGTCCTCCTTCGGCGGTAAAGGAAGACACTCTCGGCGAATTACCTCCTAAGGATGCGTACAAAAATTACAATGAAGAGATGGCTCGACCCAGCGCATCTTCCCTTCGTAAGCCCAGTTTCTCGGCTGCCAGGAATATTAGCATTTCGAATCATTCAGGGTTACACATTATTCTACCGTCTTCAGCGTCCCGTGCCACCTCTTCCGGCAGTCTCACTGATCTCAAGAATTGTATCATCGACATGTCTATTCCGACATCCTCTGGCTCAGCTTTCCCTGGCCTCGCAATTAAGAACGTGTCCAAGAGCCTCATCGTCGGGGGTCGTGTCAACGGCGCAGTCCATATCACAGGAGTGTCTGACAGCACTATAGTTGTTGTAGCCAGGCAAGTACGGATTCATGAGTGCCGTAATGTGGACATCTACCTGCATTGTGGCAGCCATCCTATCATCGAGGACTGCTCAGGCATGCGATTTGCACCTCTGCCGAAGCCCTATGTAAGATATAATCTTTGTATATTAATATCAATACTAACAGACGCATAGATGACTGACGCTGAGGAGCCTGAAGAAAACCAGTGGGATCAGGTCGATGACTTTAAGTGGCTCAAGGCTGGTCACAGTCCTAACTGGACCACTCTGTCCGAAAACGAAAGGCTCAGTGATGACCATTGGAGATCTGTCGTCCCTGGCCAGCCTGGTGTCAGTGTAGAGGAGTCTTTGAAAAAGCTGGGTATTCCACGGAGGTGATGGCCATGATGAACAGTTAAAGCATGGAATTCATGCCTAGCCACAGGCTTCGTATCCACAGATTAGGTAGAACGCAATGCGCAATCATAAATCCTTTTATTTAATGCGAAACTCCAAACACCCTGCTGATAAACCAAGATAACAGCCTTGCCAAAAGTCATACTCTAATTCCAAAAATCATACGTGGCCCATCATAAGAAATATTGGACGTGTATCATGACTCCATCTTGTCACCAGCGCTGACTTCATCTTTCCGATCTCTCCCGGTGGCTTCGTCTCTTAATCGTTGTAGTAATGCGCGTTGTTTCTCGATGCGACTTTCAAGGTCACGGATCTCATCATTCTGTTCGGCGATGGATCGGTCCATGTCAGGGAGCTCACGGACCTGTGCGCGAGCACGCTGCAGCTTGTGTTTCAGGCCATCCGTGGCTCCAGGTACATCTTTGAAAGACAATGTAGGTCCAGAGGCGTTGTGACCGGTGGTCCCCGGTGCAGGCTCAGTAGTGATTCCAGCTGACGACTGAATAGCGGCACGGACGCGGGCGAGGACGAGAGAGAGCTCGGAAAGGGCGTCTAGAGTATCCGGAGAGAACGTGGGCGGGAGGGCCAATGGGTGTGGGCCAGATGCGGATGCAGGCGCAGATGCAGACGATGGAGACATGGTCTGTCGTTCTATGATATGACTCGATTCTACTTTGACCGCTTGAGGGCTCGCTCGGGAAGGATGGTGGGAGAGAATCAGGCGACGTAGGCGTGGATGCGGTGTAGTATGATATCGGCAGGCAGTTCAAGGTGAGTATCTCTATATTTACATACAGCTCGGGGAAATAGGCCGAGTGGGTTCTTTCAGCCTTGCATAAAAGCTCGTAATAGTGTCGAGTTCTATCACAGCTGGTGGTGGGCAAATGGAAAAGATCGATTGGGCCGTTGTGTTGTTGGGTTGACGGTCCGAAAGGAAAAAGGGTCAAAGGCCGACAGTGTGAGCTCATCATTATACGTTACAAAAAGGATCTTTATGCATACGACGCACCGTGTGAATACAAATCATGGCTAGTGAGTGACATGACATAAACCCCCACCACTACAACGTGTTTTCCTGCAAAATCATCTGTCGTGTCTGGGCCCATCAAATCACGCATCATTTCTTTTACTCAAGACAGGTCCGAGTTACTCTCCGTCTTATCCTTATCTCCCTAGAGCTTCTTCTTTATACCTCGTCTATTTCTTTCTCATTTTCCCTGGTCCTCTTCTTCTTTCTTCTCACTGCTTCAGTGCAAGAAAAAAAGAACCAACAAACAGTAGTCATCATGTCCAAGACTGATCAAAAAGCCTGCCTCAGTACGTCGTCATGCCCCGCCCCCTCCAAATTCCAGCAAATCCATTTTCATGCCCCGCGATCGCGATAGCAACAGCCCTGCCATGGCTCGTTATCCTGAGCAACGTTTGAAGACAACTACTACCGTCGCTCAGGAATTGCCAATTGTCTCGCGACCAGATTGGATTGTTACATCGTGTTTTGTCCTCATATATTTGGAGCTGGCCTGGCTAATCATGTTGTTTTTACATTCTTATAGTCGTCATTGACGGTTGGGGCATTCCCTCTGCCGACAGCCCCAAGGACGGCGATGCCATCACCAACGCCAAGACCCCCGTCATGGACGCTCTTTACAAGGACTCCAAGGGCTACACTGAGCTCGAGGCCTCATCGCTGGCGGTGGGACTACCCGAGGGTCTCATGGGTAACTCTGAGGTTGGACACTTGAACATTGGTGCTGGTCGCGTTGTGTGGCAGGACGTTGTCCGAATCGACCAGACCATCAAGAACGGCCAGCTGGCCCAGAATGATGTTATCAAGAAGACTTTCCAGAGTGCTGCTGCTGGAAACGGCCGACTACACCTCTGCGGTCTTGTCTCCCACGGTGGTGTGGTAAGTCATATCATATACAGATTCTTCTTTCAAGTATCAGTCACTTACACCAGAGCAGCACGCCAAGCAAACCCACCTCTACGCCCTCCTCAAGGCTGCCAAGGAGTATGGTGTGCCCAAGGTCTTCATCCACTTCTTCGGTGATGGCCGTGACACCGACCCTAAGTCCGGCGCCGGCTATATGCAGGAACTTGTCGATACTGCCAAGGAGATTGGCATCGGTGAGATCGGTACCGTTGTTGGCCGATACTTCGCCATGGACCGCGATAAGCGTTGGGACCGCCTCGAGATCGCCCTTAAGGGCCTTGTCCTCGGTGAGGGTGAGGCCTCTGAGGACCCCGTTGCTACCGTCAAGGCTCGATATGAGCGAGGTGGTGATCTTGATAGGGATGAGTTCCTCACTCCCATCATTGTTGGTGGCGATGAGCGCCGCATCAAGGGTAGGTTCAGTCTCAGATAGTTGTTTTTCAAACACGACCCCTAACAGCAGCACAGATGACGATACCGTCTTCTTCTTCAACTATCGATCCGACCGTGTCCGCCAGATCACCCAGCTTCTGGGCGATGTTGATCGATCTCCTCTTCCCGACTTCAAGTACCCCAAGATCAAGCCCCTTGTCACCATGACTCAATACAAGGGTGACTACCCCTTCGAGGTTGCTTTCAGGCCCCAGCACATGGGTAACGTCCTCGCCGAGTGGTTGGGCAAGCAAAACGTTGAGCAGGTCCATATTGCTGAGACCGAGAAGTATGCTCACGTCACCTTTTTCTTCAACGGTGGTGTTGAGAAGGTCTTTCCTCTCGAAACCCGTGATCAGTCCCAGGATCTTGTCCCTTCCAACAAGTCCGTCGCTACCTACGATCTTGCACCTGAGATGTCTGCCGATGGTGTTGCCGACCAGGTTGTCAAGCGCCTGGGTGAGCAGAAATTCCCCTTCGTCATGAACAATTTTGCCCCTCCTGACATGGTTGGTCATACTGGTGTCTATGACGCTGCCGTCATCGGCTGTGAGGCCACCGACAAGGCCATTGGAAAGATTCTCGAGGGCTGTAAGAAGGAGGGCTACGTCCTCTTCATCACAGCCGATCACGGCAACGCTGAGGAAATGAAATTCCCTGATGGAAAGCCCAAGACTAGCCATACCACGAACAAGGTGCCCCTCCTCATGACCAACTACCCCGAGGGCTGGAGCCTCAAGAAGACCGACGAGGGTGTCCTCGGTGATGTTGCCCCTACCGTGCTTGCTGCCATGGGTCTGCCTCAGCCCGAGGAGATGACTGGCAAGTCCCTTCTCCAAAAAGTTTAATGTTTATGACGTTGATGAGAGCACGTATCTAAAATAAGAGTCCCTGGGATGGTGTAGCAGTAGTGGGTATGGCATTAGCGATTCGTGGGTTGTTGGTTATTGTTGCGCGTGAGTCGATGCGATGACTCTGGAGTTGAGGGCGGCAGCGTTAGAAGTTATGCTCGGTTGCATAGACCTAGAGTCGTAATCCTAAGAGAGTAAAACGACCAGTAATAGAGACGAACAGCATTGCCTCTCAGTATCTTGCCTGTATCGGTACAAATATCTAAGGAAATTGGTCCGCTCTGAGGCCGTCGATGGAGTCGATTGATAATACCAGTTTCTGAAGGGGTGGATCAAGGCACCGATGGGTAGACCTTATAGTGCATTAGGTTAGTACTTTCTGCTTGTTTCCTGTATTTAAAGTATACAAAGGAAACGGCATTGAAGCACTTACAACAACCAGTCTACCCTATACTAGCTAGCAAATTCTCACAAAGACAATTCTAGCTAAATCTCTTCTATACATGAAGTTCGGTGTGTAGTTTGGGAATTGATATTAGGTGGCTAGTGATTTCCTGATCTTAAAAACCAATAATGCCCTCTCTTGACAGCTGGACTTCCCATATCAGCTAGACATAATTGTCCCATCCATCATAAGGGATAATATACAGACAGTATGAGTACTGCACGAATGCATTTCTTGGGTCAAATCATGATGGGATAACAAACCCCGGACTAAGTCTAGGTTGTTCGAAATTGGCGACAGGTGAAAGGGGTTGAACAAGAAACAAAAATCGAAGGCATCATAAAAGCACTAGATCTTTACCGCTTTACCATATCGTATAGATACGATTAACTTAGCCAAAGACCGACATGAGCAAGACATACTATTGCCTTCTTCGAGCAGTTAGGGTGGCAACATCAAGCCGAATCAGTTGTATGTACAGTAATTCACCCGTAAGGAGGAACAGTAAGAGACTGTTACAAGTCCTTGTGAAACTGATACGAGAACCAAAACTAGCGAACTGTAGTCTACCATAGTGAGTAATGAACCATGGTCTTTAGGGCCAGGTCGCCGGATGGGTACAACAAGTTGAGTGGGAACCCCGTTTCCTATCAGGAACCTAATGGAATAGGTGTTTTCCCATGCAAAAGACCATTTTCGTCTGCTATGGTAACATGATTTCCGAGGGACTGTCCCCGAAAGTATGGGGAAAGTGGTAGCGAAGCTAAATCAAAGTCGAGTCTTGAAATACCTGACTTCCCCAGATTGGAGGAGTGAAAGGAGAAGGAATCGTGATGGTGGGTTATCAGAAGCATATTAACTGCAGCAACTTCACAATACCATGTACGCTCAACTTACACCAAAACTGTTTAGCCAATGGGTACACGTTCAAGTCTGGTGCCGCGTACGAAAGGGTCAGATCACAGATCAGCTCCCGCATCCTGGGCGATCGGAATCCACAGTGCTTCAGATCTGTGCAACCTCACGAGCCACATGCTCTTCTCTCTAATAAGTAGTCACTTCGTCTCAATTCGACGATCACACAGGGGTTGTGTGTGGCTTCGAACAGCAGATATCTGCCAGGGACGCTCGAACTGCATCCTTAAAACATCCTAGTGGTCAAGGGACGCCGGAGGTCCCGCTCCGGTGGCCAAGGGTCCCCCGAGAGGGCGAGTTAGCTCACGCATCTAGTTTTGATGCGGGAGCCAAGAGAGGAAGGGTCCAGCTGTGCTCTGCTGTCTTGTTGGTACGTATACGTACCAATACTGGTGACGATCGTGGGGGAATGGCAAGGTCCCGAAGATCGAGCGGAAATAAGCAGCAGCCACAAAGTCGAGACCTTCAACCGAATGCTAGGTTGGACCTATCGTAAGCGGTGAATAGACAAAGAAGCAGAAACACACGTGCTTTGCCCCTCAACCGCTGTGGCTCGTGCATATGTATGACATGAAGACGGAAGACTCGAGTAATTGAGTGTGACGACGGCCGCACTTGTGATACAGCAATCTGTAATTAAGCTTCTGTGCTGTGCGCTGTAAAGAACTGGTCCATACTGCTAGTCATGAGAACGAACACGGAAGCTCATCCATCCGTTGCAAGTGGTCAGGATGTTTCACGCATCGTGTGCACATCTGTAATGCCTAGTAGAGACCAAACCGATGGGCCGTCCCGATAGATCTTGAAAGTTATTTGGGGTGGGGGGCTGGGATGTTTGTGCTTCGCCATGATGGTGTAAAGTAAGGGTTTCGTGATCTTTCGATTGTACGATGCAATAGTGATCGATCTCTGATAAGACAAGATCTCAAGTACAACCATCAAGATTTGCGTTTCATCTAGCAATCTTTCCTTCATACCGGAGGCCACGACACTTCGCCTACAGCTTCGTGCCTGATGATGGTCTCGAACGAATCCACCATTCATCAACACGTTCATCCATTCTAGTTCCAAGCGGAAGCGATGTCGACGATAAACGGGTGATCAACATGGAGATTATTCAAATCCCCATCATCTGGGGATCGCATTTTGGCATGAGGAGTGAGTCAACCCTCAATAAAGAGGGTGCCTCTAGATTTCTCTTTTCAGGGACGTTGATCGACACTTGTGCAAGAAATCAGTCTCCCAAACAAAACAAGGGATTGGATCTTGTCGATGGACCCAAGCCATCTTTGCTCAAGACTGTCCCCGCTCCAGCTGCACAAAGGGTCGTCCCGTGGAGCTCGATTCGAGCTACAACTGCGTTGCCTCGAGATCGGGAGGATTGAAGCGCCAATCTACCCAATCAGAACGTATTCGGTCGCTTATATCCGAAAGAGTTGTGGCAATGCGCGATAGAGGTGTATTGCCACTCGAGACATGAACTTTTGCGGGTTTTGAGAATTCGATTCGCATCCCAAAGTTTGGCATATCCTATGTATTGCCACGGATAATCGAGTTTGAGGTGTGCATCTGATCGGAGATACATTTTTGGTGTTGTAGGAACCTGCCCCTGTCCATAAAGAACACACTTGTGGAGGAGCGGATGGAGAATCGTTGCGATTGGACGATTGACATTGTCCTGTCGGTCTCGTGACTTTCTTCAGAAAACCCGTTAAACCTTAAATATATGGTATCACTGTCACAATAGTTATTCTTTCTTGCTTTCATCCGTCACCCACTACGTAGGTACTGGGCAAAAACAAGGAATCGAGATTCCGGCCTGTAGAAACCATTCGAAATGTTCTAAGCGCTCAGGGGACTTGACCTTGCAAGGACCCTGGATTTCCTCACTCGGATGACGGATCGACGTCACATGGCAAATGATCGGCAAACGAGAGCCTCAGTTGGGTAGTCAATGACAGGTTTCTAGGGGTTTTTGCTAGACTACATATATCGTGTCACATCGCACGCCGGAAAAGGCCACAATCTCTGCTCTGAGCATGTTAGCTTGCTGTAAACTGCAACAGGCAAGTACTGCAGAGGCATCACGAAATTGAACATCAAAAACTTGGAAAGGGCTTTGGGACGTGCATGGGCCTGTCAGGGATTAGGTACGCGTGGTCTCCAACCAGAAACACCGTTAGTCCGGTTCCCCGGTGATTTGTGTCAGGATATCCCACACATCAAAAGAGGGTATCGTGAGACGATAAGGTGAGCAAGTGCGAAATACTTGTTCAGATAAGCAAGAGAAGGAATCTGAAAGATAGCAACATAGAATGGCGATCGCAGATGTTTGCCTTTTAAGATTGTATGTATAATCGGGTTTGTTTGTGTTTGAGACGACTGGAGATAATTTTCCTGGCAGAGCTGAGTTCGGGTATAGAGTGGGGATCTAGCAACCACCACCACCCATTTCCCTGACTTCGATAATTGGCCTGGCCTTTACGGAGTAGTTGACTCGGACTGTGTTGGATTTTAGAACCGCCGGCTCTTCTGGCGGTGTCTTGAGTAGAACAATAGGACCATTTAATAATTCGAAGCCTATAAGAGATCAGGGGACTTGACGCGTATCCAGGATACCAAAACTATGTATTCGGGAGACAGCATGTGAGTTGATAGTCAGTTCGGTAAATGAAAAGCATCCGGCAAATGCACAAAGTGCCAGGTTCTACCTATTCAGCACTCATCGGGAGTCTGGAAGCCTCCAGTCCAAATTGCCTTGGTCAAGCCTGAGCCGATGACAGACAAAAACCAAGATCATCAGCCAACTTTGACTCGAAGGGTGAAAGAAAACAGGGCAGCTCGCTAAATGGAGATTGTGCAAGACACTGGGCCTCACTTTTCTTTCATCCAACAAGCTGATTCTCCATTGGTCAAGATATGCTCTTCTAGCCCCCGCACTCAGACAAAGCCGGGGCGTAAGCGAAGGCGACGGAGGTGACAAGTCAAAGGGGTGTGATCGTAATAGGATTCAACAACGACCCTGAAAGTCTGCCCTGATATGAACCTGGTCCCTAGCGGGTCACGGAATAAAAACATGAGCGGGTTGGCATGGCCATTGTAGAAGGGGGTGAACGAATTAGAGGTCCACACCATCAAGTGGTGCACCGAGGCGCTAGTTGAGCCCGTTAGAGGGGGTCCCTGCTTTTGGCTTTTTCTGGGTCCGATGGTCTCTGATCTCTATGCTTCTCCAACGACTTGGAAATCGGAGCAATGAGGGCTCGATCTACCATTCTAGCTCTTGCATCCTCGTCCCAACCTGGCATTCTCGCTCGCTCAACCCAACCTTTCTCCCTCGCCGCCTTCGCCTTGTGCTTGTACCTACTCGCTACTATGAATGGGTGCCGCCGCCGCGCCCCGGCACTCGGCTGCCCTGGCGGGTGCGCATCTGTTTCTATTGCACCAGGAGTGAAGACAAAACTCTTCTGCATCTGGTGGAGGCCCTGAATGCCCTCTTCCCACTGCCCACTGCCACTGTCTCGAATTTGCCCCCCCAAACTCGCCATCGGCCTTCATCTTTAATAAGATTCCTCCTGTTAAGTATCTTTCCAGGACGGGTTTTCCGGCTTGTGGCTTGTTTACTTTTCTTGTTTCTTGAACTTGACTTGACTCCTGAGCTCTTCAGGTTCAGCTTGGACTCCTCAGCAACCCCAATCCCGTCCACTCGTCCAGACCTTCTCTGCCCCTTCAGCTCCGTGGAACGGCAGTAAGCAGTCGCTTCTCCTAATTCCAGCGTCTTCACACCCCTCAACTTCAGTGCCACCTTGGTGCCACCCTGGTCTACTCATATATCGGCCGTTGGAATACTGACTCCACCGCTTGCTCTTTCTTCTTTCCAACACATCTCAGCCTTTGAAGCTGTAGTATCTTTGTTATTTCTGCATCGCATAGGCTTCCTGTCTTCACTACACGACACTCGAGGAGGCAGCCTTTTATTTGATCGACATTTCGTATTAACACCTTACCACGCGCCTTCGAGCCACCGACTTCAGTAACTCGCACAACGATCTAAATTCACAATCAAGCGTCAAACTACAAGAAGTACTAAATCACAGAGTGTTGCATTATTGCAAACCTGTTCCGAGCCATATTGGAGCACTAACGAGGACTGGCACATCGAACGATTTATCTACCGTAGCGAATAAGCCAAGCTTCCAAAAGCTTCCTCGTTCGACCAAAGATCACCACCACTGAACGACTGCGACTCTTTTTTGGGTGGATGCAACCTTTGTTTGTGGCTCGGCTTGACTGTGGAGATAAGTTCTGATTCGCGCCAACTCAACACCACCCACGCACGTATAACGACGCTTTTCGGAAAACCATCAATCAACGTCTTGTTAAATCGGAGAATTCTTGGAGATTTGGCAGAGGAATACTTCAGAAGGCTCTAATTGCCTTGAAGTAGTTTTTGGAAACGGTGAGTGTCCCAAAAACACCCGGTATTTTGCCCTCCTGAGACAGTGTAACCCGCGTCTCATCATCTTTCGTCATTTGGCGATGAAGCCTCGATCGATCGATCGGTCCTTACTCAGCAGCCAATAGGAGCTCGTCTCTGTCGTCTGTGAGAACCTTCATTGCTCATACCCTCCATCATCCCGCTGCTTCGTAAACCTATGGATTGTGCTAATTATTCCCCTGACGTTCAGGCTCTCAGCCCATTGCAAGGTGCTTCCAGGCCCTACGTCACAGATCGTCGGACCCCTAGGTCTATACCAGGACCCTTCTCGGCGACCATTTTTCACGATATGCTTGCTGCTTCACAGTTCTGGAAATGCTAAACCATCCATCAATTTTATGAAAGACAATGCCACTTAACGAAACCACCTCCCACGGAACGCAACCTCCGCCGTCTTCGTCCAAGACTGGCCATCCTCTACCTCGGCGTACCTCTCCCGCTAAATCTGTCACCCTGCGCCATCACCGACTGGCACAAGATGCATCAATCAACGCCGGCCAGGGCTCAGGACCCGCTGTCAAGCCAACCAAGACAGGATCACCCCGACGAAACTCATCGGGCGATAGTCATGAGACTGGTCAGAGCGATCCCAACACATGGTTTGACCAGTCAAATCAAAACCCAACGGCAACTTTTGACAGCAACGTTATGGAAGGTAAGAGCCAGTGCTAGAAACTGAATTGAGTAGAAGACTGATTGGGTCGGCAGTGGACCCCCCTTTCTTTCAAAAAGAGTCCGATTCTTCGAATGAAGAGAAGATGTACTACAATCAACAACTTGCCCCACCTAAACTCACTGCGGCACACAGCAGCAGTGCAGACGATTACAGAAGTGTTATCGATGATCTCACGGTAGAGATACAGAAGCTGAGGGAGGAGCTTAAGCGATACAAGAACACCGGTCCCGATATGCTCCGAAAGGAGAAGCTCTTCGAAATCAAGGTTCATGGACTGCCGAAAAAGAAGAAGAGAGAGCTGGAGGCGACACTTCGAGATTTCGCTGCAAGTCTCGAAGGGTCTCCCAACGCGTCATCAACACAGAAAAAGAAGTCTCGACACGCTACTCGCGAAAACATGTATTCTGGATCTGGATCGAAACATGCTTCATCTTCCTCAGGGTCAAATTTTCGCCCAGCCGACTCTGCATACGCCTCTATGTCAACGGGCGCCAACTCGGGAACGTCTTTGAGTCGTCCTAGCATGGGTTCACAGGCCAAGTCGTCTGAGGCGGTCGAAAGTTACCTCCGTGATATTCCCGAAGGGTTATACCCGAGACACATGATTATGACGGAGAAAGAGAGAAAGAAGCTTGTCGTTCGCCGTCTTGAACAATTGTTCACTGGAAAGATTGGTGGGCGCCATGTGGTGAAGAAGCAGCCCGTGTTGCCTAGTGGAAGTTCTGCAGCTCTGGCACCAGTTGTCGCTGAGACACAGCCCACTCTCTCAAACACGTCAAATTCGATCCACGAGCCACCAGCCTTGCAGACCAGCGGTAAAGAGCCCACTAGAGAAGCTCGAATTCTTCCCCTTGAGCAACAATCTGGTCACTCTGGTAAAAAGAGTCGATCTGCTGACAATGCATCTGCCTCCAATTCCAATGGCGACAATACCGAGTCCGGTGGTAATGGCAACAGCACAGGGTCAGGCACAAACACTACTCCTCCCATGACGACCTTGCCCGAGCAACGGCCCACACGGCCTCGCGATTTAGACCCTGACCGTGCTCAGGTTCCAGCCGAGAACATGGACTATATTCGCCATCTGGGCTTGGTACCTCCGGAGCTGCTAGCCGAACAACATAGTCAGGATGTGCACCCCGATGCTGAGGGATGGGTTTATCTGAATTTGTTGTGCAACTTGGCTCAACTTCATATGATCAACGTGACGCCCGACTTTGTTCGCTCAGCTGTTTCAGGAATAAGTACAAAATTTCAGCTGTCTCCTGATGGTCGAAAGATTCGATGGCGAGGTGGAACAGAGGGAACAAGATTCAGCAGTGACAGCTCTGGATATAATTCTCAAAAGAGTCCATCTACAGACGACACTGAGGATGGAATGGAAAACAAGCACAAGCGTCAGAAAACTGGGCGTTCCACAGGCGATGAGTTCCAGTCCGGAAGCTCAAGCAAGAATGGCTTGAAGTTTGACCCACAGCTTTGTGCTCCATCCGAAAGTTTCCATTACAAGCCCTTGTTCGCTCAGCAGGATTCATCGGGTGGCCAGACATCACTTGATGAAACCGTTTCTTCCTTCGGTCCTCCAGAGGAAAGTAATATTGGTGAATCGAGATGGGGCCTAAGTGGCTCAGGAGCCTCCAGCCGCAGGAAGCGCCGCCATGATGGTGCCATTATCTACTATAGCGGCGCTCCATTCTGCACAGATCTATCTGGAGATCCCGGAGATATGTCGCCAACGACGCAGATGCGCGCTTCTGGTCAGACCCAGACAGATCAAGATAACTTCAAGGTCCCCCCATCACCTCTCCGACGAACAGATTCAGGTTCCTTCATCAACTATCGGCCGTTGACCGATCGTGGGCTCTTGTCTAGTCAGCAAAGTACAGCGATGGATGTCGATAGTGAAGATCCCCCTAGCCTGACAGATGATGCCGACGATTTGAGCGAGGTTGATCTTGACTTCACGTGGTCTGAGAAGGCACAGTACATGCAGCACTTCCCTCTTGAACCTTGCGGCTTAGGGGGAGTTTTACCCGAAGACCACTTCATGGTTGTTGTTTCAACCAAGCGGCCTAAGCAAGACGATTTGTCTGCGTTACCACAAGTTGGCGGTAGAAGGTTTAGTGAAAACACAGATGGTATTATTCGGCGATTGGCGACTATGTCAACGTCCTCACCGGACTTGGGAGCTTCAAAATCGCTTCCTGCTACGCGTTCTCTCCCCATTGAGATCGAATACATGTCAGGCCGTATCAAGCGTCTGACACCAGTCTCGCTGCCTCCTCCTGCAATTTTTTTCCCGCCGTTCAGCCCTACCGAATCTACAGCCGATGACGACTTTGATGATTCAGACGATGTCGACATGTCTTCGTCCCTAAGAGATCTTATTGGCCAACGAACAGTGCAACGCCGTTCAGATGGATACCCTGATGGTGTTGATCTTAGCAGTGGCGACGAAGAAGGTGATGAACCTGATGACTCGCCGAATCAGAATATTTATGACATTAACCGAGACCCAAAGGCGTTGCCAAATCGGCCCCGACAAGCCGCACGCCGTACCAGTAGCGCTGCTGCGGCTGCTGGCACTGCTCGGGGCGCAAGTAAGAGTAACAGCGCCAACCCGGCGCTTTCGCATGATGAGAGCTCTGTTGACACTGCTGGAGCGATTGAAAGTGGTTACAGCAGTAGCGAGGAAAGCGCTTAAAATTCATTCACCTGTTACTTCAGGCTACTTATCACACATTTCACGACTTGATTAGGGGTTATGGATTTCACGAATACGGAAGACTAAAAAAAGATTTCATGTATAATCTCTTCTTTACCTTTAGTCTCTGTTTTTAAGGGAAGGTTGCATTATTTTGCATTTAGCTTGGCGTTTATGAGGACGGATAATGATTCCCTGGATAATCTTTGTTACGAGATGAAGGGTTGCGCAAAACGGCGTGGGCCTGGGTATGAATTGTTTCCTATATTCCACAAGGATGACACACAAGGGAACTTAGTGGCACATTGAGATACCAAATTTATTGTTGAAACAATATCTTATTGCCTTGATGGCCGTTGCGCACTAGTTCTCGCGAATGCGAATTAATTTCAACCGAGCGTCGGTACTTACAGTCCTCTTTGACTTGTGAATGATCCATCCATGATCTACTATTATAACACCAGACTTTGAAATAATGTAATTGTTCAAACTGCCAACTTTATCAGTCTTCTTTCCTTTTTACAGGGGACTACATACCGTACTGCTTATGTCCCCTCGGATTTAGATTCATTTGATTTGGGCCCTTTGTTTATCTGATCCTTGCCTGGAGCCAACTGCTTCTGCGTCACGTGAATGGGTGCTCACGTCTCGCTCGTTTCATCATTCGATTTCTCCCATCGGAATGCACAGCGACCTGGATTCTACACATTCATCCCATTGTCATGAAACATGGTGTATCTAACCAGCATGTTACCTTTGGCTCTGCTCGGCGCCCTTGCAAGTGTCCTGTGCAGAGCAGAAGATGTTAAAAACGTTGCCATCATTGGTTCGTACTTGATTTCGGTATTTTAGAGACATGATTAAAACACAAACCCCAAGCTACAGAAGTATTCCTTCACAATGTTCCCGGCCAATCCCTATATCAGGACTGGCATGTACTAACTTGGAGTGTAGGAGCTGGAGCTGCTGGGTCGTCGGCAGCCTTTCATTTATGGCAATATGCTTCAGAAGAGGATATTGCTATTAATATCACCGTATTTGAAAAGACGGACCGCATTGGAGGCCGCACATTGACAGTCCCTGCGTACAATGATCCTTCTCTGCCCATCGAGCTCGGCGCGTCTATCTTTGTTGGTGCCAATCATATTCTTGCCAACGCCAGTGAACGCTACCATCTCCCAGTGAGCGAGCCCCACCGTCTCGAAAAGGATGATATGACTGTTATATGGGATGGCTACGAGTTCGTCTTCCAGACGACCGAGGGGTCCTGGGCATGGTGGGATCTGGCCAAGATGTTCTGGAGATATGGGCTCGCACCCTACAGGTCTAAACAAATCGTGGATGCTATGGTCAAACATTTCCTCAAGTTATACGAAACCCCTTACTTTCCTTTCAAGTCGCTCACTCAGAGAGCCGAACAGTTGGGCTGGAATGAGATTACAAGTATAACGGGAGAGCAGATGTTAAAGCGAAACGTAAGTTCAAACTGTTGAATTGAAAATAGGTGATAGCTGACTGGACAGGAAATTGATCCTCGTTTCGCCCGTGAGATCTTACAGGTTGGCACACGTGTCAACTATGCTTCAAACCTGGCTTACATTCATGGTTTGGAGACTCTGGTGAGTGCAAGATATGACCCCTTGCACGGTTCTTGCCTAACTACGATAGGTTTCGTTGGCAACCGACAACGCGATGTCTGTGGATAGCGGCAACTGGCGTATCTTTGAGCATATGGTGATAGAGAGCGGAGCTTCTATCTCTCGCAACATGACCGTGGCTTCAATCGAAAAAGTCCAAAAGAAAACTTGGTCATCTTCGCCAGTGTATGTCATCACAACGAAAGATGCCGGCTCAAAGGACGGCACTTCGAAACAATATGATGTCGAGTTTGACAACGTCATCATCGCCAACCCCTGGCAGTTCAGTAACATAAAAACTGGAGAGGGTGTTCTTGATCGCAAAATCGATGAGATCCCCTATACCAAACTGCACGTTACACTATTTGCATCACCATTGGAGCTTAATCCCCAATTCTTTGGCTTGAAGGCCGGAAGCAGAGCGCCCGCTACTGTTTACACTACTCTTGGTGAAGACGAGGAACCAAGAAAAGGGGCCGAGGGAGTCGGTCGTACTGGCTTCTACTCTATTAGCACATTGAAATATCTCGTCAACCCTAAGACAGGTCAGAAGGAGCGTGTCTATAAGATCTTCTCGCCCACACCCGTCACTGCCGATTTCCTCACACGTCTTTTGGGCACCGATATCCCAGACTCTGTGATTTCTGGAAAGTTACAAGACGATGCAAATGCTTCCAGTCCTATCTCTTGGTATCATCCTCACTGGTTCAACTCTTATCCAGTTGAGCTCCCTCGCGTCACATTTGAGGACCCTATTATCGGCGACGGCGTATACTACACGTCTGGTATTGAGAGCTTCGTGTCATGTATGGAAACCAGTGCTTTGATGGGCAAGAATGTGGCCCGGTTGGCTGTAGATAAATTTGCCGGTATATCTCGCCCGGAACCACCCAATGAATGGGAGGGATATGAAGCCAGCGAGGAAGAGGAGGAAGGCATTCATGATCAGGCTGAAAGTGAACTCTGATCGAAGCAAGGACATGCATTTGCCTCATCATGGTTGGGGATCCTTTATATGCTAGAATGATTTCAGCATCTGAGAGCGATGGCTGGAAGGCACATGTGGGAAATTCTATCGCACTATTGTTATGCGTTTGGTTTTAATGAATTAAGCTATGTCACTAGTATTACTAGCAGTTGACGTAGCTAATCAACATTGTCGTGAATCGCAGTCCATGTATCTATATCTATGTGGTCATTTATATGAAGTAACTCGATAAAGAATATTATTATTCTTAAGAACAAAGCACTATGCCAGAAATAGCTAGTATCAAGGATCCCTAAGTTCATACTGAGCCTCCCTAAGTTCTCTTTCTTTTTCGCTTAGAATAGAGATCTCGAGCTTTCCCTTTCTTCCAAGCCAATCTCCTCCTAATCCTCTTGACCTGGGCTGTAATTATTTCCAGATACCCCTGGTCCACTAGCCTCAGTGGCGCACGTCAGTTGTGGCAAACATCCAATGACCCCTCCTTCTTCACCCCTCCAACCCAGGTTTCTTCGAAGTACACAAAGAAAAAGGGCGGGAGGCAGTCACGGCCTTTTTTCTCATACAGTACTTCCTCCATGTTATGACGCACTCGTCCTCCTTACACGCTCAAGCTTGATCCTGCCTAAGCTGTTGGTTCAGTCAATCCTGGCCGCCTTTGTTGCAATTTCCATTTCCTTTTTGCTGTCACAAGACAACGTGGGAGCTACCTACCGTGCCTAAAGAAATACCTAAGGTGCCCTAGTGAGCGAATGGGAAGGTTCTTGACCCGGTTCTGCCTGTTCCTGCTCTGGTGTCCTGTCACGTCACAGCTTTTTTATTTGCTTGTCGTGCACCGACAGCATCGTCGACTTTCACCTTCCTCCTTTCCTCATCTTCCATACTAAGCTTAGGGAAATACTCCCCACGACTCCCTGATTCAGCGCCCACAACAATAACATCAACCGTGCGAGTGTCTCGTCACAGACTTTCTTTCTATCTTTGCCCGATTCTTTCCTCCGTTGGAAGCCCAGGGTCAGCATGTTCGCCTTACGAGGAAGTATGTAACTGCCCCGCATCATCCCTGCTCCCACCTTACAACCAACATCTACATATTAAGCATAAAGAGGAACAGCCTCGCTGCTTTGTGCCTTATCTCTACCATCGCTTCTGCGTTTCCCCCCTTCTGCCGCGCCGCCTTCATTCTCGTGCAAGTCTACTAACACTATCGTTCTCCAGTCGGCAAACTGATATTCGGTTCAAGCACGCAGGAGGCATTGATCGAGCTTCCACAGGGACAGCTCTACCTTGTTCGACCTTTATCTCCCAAGGGATACTCTGAACTCATTTTTCGAGACTCGGCTATCCGCATTCGACGCACAAACCAGGAGTTCCAGTATCAACTCGTTGTTCAGCGCGTCTTTGAAGAAGGTGAGGCAGAGCTTCTTGCCGAAGAAGAGGGTGAAGACGCCGAAATCGACGCCCTCGCATCTGAGAAAGACGAGAAGACCTTCCTACTCGACGAGGCTCTATCTTTCCGTTCCGAGATTCGCGAGAGTGGTGACAAAGTTCTTGCTTGGAAGGATTTGAGCGGTGATACTGGTGACCTCTTCCAGTTCGTTTGCGACCCTTCTGTTACATCATCTCAGGTACAGCAGTTTGTGCAAGTTGCTCAGCAGTGCCAATACGAGCGCAAGTATCGCAAGTCGCATTCTACAGCAACAGCCTCCGACCTTCAGCAGTTCGAATTCGAAGAAGAGGACCCGATACCGCCTGCTAGTCCCCTGCATAGCCCAACGTTGGCTCGATCTATCGAATCTGTCGACGATATGTTGTCTAAGACCCAGGCAAATTCCGCTGCTAAGCGTGAGCCTGCCTTTGTGCCCGAACAGGAAATTGAAGCCCCAGTCTTGACTGGCTCAGACGCTAGCAACCCTCCCGAAGCTCTAGAGATATATGCCGCTGTTGTGGCTGAACTCCATGTTTTTGACCCTCAGCCTGGCCATTTCGCTCTCGTTGACGATTCCGTCATTGCTCAAGTCTCAGAAGTTGGAAAATGGGAATACTGGCTCCAGATTGAGTCGAACGATAAGGCGTATCTGGGTACTCCTGTCATCGCTGACTTCAACCCTGTCTTTGATTTTGAATATCTCTCTTTCGTCTTCAATCATTTCAGTAGTGATGGAACTGCGCGATCATGGCTTCTCAGATTTAAGGATCAGCCCACCTTGGAAAAGTTTCAAGAAGCGATTATGCAAGCCATCTGGGAGAAGCTGAACGAGACCAAGTGGACGAAGATGCAAGACAAAGAACGCGAATATGTTCTTGACGCATTTGGCGACCTAACTATGGAAGACGCGCCTTCCACAGAGGAAGAAGAGGAGGAGGAGGAGGAGGAAGAGGAAGAGCCAGAGGATGATCGCGCGCAAGAGGAGGAGTACGACACAGATGAGGAGAACGATAGTAGCTTCCCCAAGAACGCTGATGGTGAGGTCAACTCGCAATTGGCTGTCGGTTACAAGCACGACCGCTCATTCGTCGTTCGCGGCTCCAAGATCGGTGTATTCAAACATACACCTAACAATCACCTCGAATTCTCCACGAACATCTCCAAAGTCACAACTCCTTCGGGCAAACTCATGAACCCGAAGAAAGTCATGCTGCACAGCGAGGATCGAGATCTCATCTTACAGAATGAAATTGATCCGAACAAGCTCTACCGTATGGACCTTGAGTATGGAAAGGTTGTGGATGAGTGGAACGTTCACGATGACATCCCCGTCGTCACATTTGCCCCCGAGAACAAGTTTGCGCAGATGACCTCTGAACAGACCTTTCTGGGCGTCTCAAACAACGCTCTTTACCGAGTTGATCCCCGACTATCCGGTAACAAGCTTGTTGATGCCGATATGAAGCAATATGCCTCGAAGAACGACTTCTCTGCCCTCGCAACTACTGAAAAGGGTTACATTGCTGTTGCAAGTAATAAGGGTGACATTCGTCTCTTTGACCGGCTCGGCATTCGAGCCAAGACACAGCTTCCTGCACTTGGTGACCCCATCACTGGTATTGACGTTTCTGCCGATGGCCGATGGATCTTAGGAACAACCAAGAACTACATCCTGCTTGTTGATGCCCAACAAAAGTCTGGAAAGAACGAGGGCAAGCTTGGTTTCGAGAAGCCTTTCGCTGCCAATGACAAGCCGCATCCTCGACGACTCGCCCTTACCCCTGAGCATGTGGCCCAGTTCTACCATGAGACTGGAAAGTCCGTTGACTTTACTCCTGCCAAATTCAATACTGGAGAGGGTGCGGAGGAGACAAGCATCATCACTGCAACTGGTCCCTACATCATCGAATGGAACCTGAAGCGGATCCTTCGGGGTATGAAGGCAGCTTATAAAATCAAGCGTTATGAAGAGGAGGTCAAAGCGGACGACTTCAAATACGGCTCAGACAAGAACGTCATTGTTGCTTTGCCCAACGAAGTAAACATGGTTGCAAAGCAAAGTCTAAGGAAACCGACCCGCGAGAGCATCATTGGCAACGTTCGACTGAGTGATTCGCGTCGAGGTTCCGGACGCATCGGGACCCGAGACAGTGGCCGATACAAACTTGGAAAGGACGATATTGTCAATGCGCCTTATTGAGTAGAACAGAGTGTGACTTGCGTAATTGCGGTTGATTCGGCAAATTAGGGTAGTACTTCGAAGTGTTACGACTTCATGATGAGGTCCGATACGGAGTTTTGGTGGACTTTGGAATTTGTAATGTGGGTTTCCATAACCTGTCTGCTCTCTTTTTGTTTAGATACCATCTGCTGATGCATTTGCATCGCAATCAATGCACCTTATCATCTTCGAGCCCCTTGCAGCTTGCATTTATTTGCCCACGACATTGATATTTTAGGCCACCATTGGCAGAAATAGAAATATAAAGAGTTCCACTGACTTTTTTACATATGCCCACATGATACAATGACAATAACTCATATCTAAACGCAGTCGATACACTTAAGAAACAAGGCCGATGACTTCATCATGATATATTTTTATTATAGCAAAAGAAAAACAGTTTATCACGAGACCCAAATCATGACCGCTTGCCCAAACCGTGAACTCGTTCTTGCACACCAATGTCCTTCCCAGCTACGAGACAATTTTTATTGAGAAGGCTCTGTCTGTGAATCGGCTTCCTTCCTCTCGTCAATGGTTAACAGTTCCTCGGCCTTCTTCTCGAGATCAGCGACAGCTTGTTGGGCTTTCTGCTCCAGTCCGATTACAGCCCCAGAGACGTTGCGCAGGGTCTTGGGCTGAGAACCCTCAGTGCTAAGACGGGTCATTTCAGAGACAAAGCTAGCACCCCACCAAGCACTTGTGTACTTGAAAACATAACGTTCGAGCTTCTTGTAGTTGGCTTCACGTTGTTCGGGGCTCATGGTAACAGCGTCATGTAAGGCATTGGCAAGCTCTTCTGTGTTCCAAGGATTGACGATGAGGCTGCCATTAAGCGATTGCGCAGCACCTGTGAATTCGCTCAAAATCATGACGCCGTGGTTCTTCTGCTGTGTCGCAATATATTCGTAGGACACCAGGTTCATCCCATCCCGAGTGGATGAGACCAAACAGACGTCAGATACAGCATACAGGGCAGTAAGCTCGTCGAAAGTGACAGATTGATGGAGGAAGTGAATGGGCATAAACTCAATGGTGCCAAACTTTCCGTTGATACGGCCGACTAGTTCGTTAACCACAGCACGGAGATTCTGGTACTCTTCGACGTCTTGTCGCGAAGGAACAGCAACCTGAACCAGAACGATTTTGCCAATCCATTCAGGATGTTCGGTCAGGAAGACTTCAAGAGCGTGCAGTTTCTGAGGAACGCCCTTGATGTAATCCAAGCGATCGACTCCAACGACGAGCTTGACACCTTCGAACTTTCGGCTGAGTGCAGCGATACGTTCTTGCACTTTTGGCTTCTTCAGTCCTTCAACAAAATTATCGGGATCGATTCCAATGGGGAAGGCACCAACTGTCACAAAACGGCCATTCCAATCGACACCGTTGGGGGTCGTAGGACACTCGAGAATGCGGGAGCAACTGCTAAGAAAGTGACGAGCGTAGTCGTATGTATGGAAACCGATAAGGTCGCAGTCAAGAAGCCCAGTAAGGAGTGCTTCTCTGACAGGCAGGATCCTGTAAATTTCACTACTGGGGAATGGTGTATGGAGGAAGAAGCCAATCTTGACATTCTTTTTCGATTCGCCGATCTCCTCCCGAAGCATTTGTGGGAGGAGCATCAGATGGTAGTCATGAACCCAGATAAGATCACCATCTTGCACATCCTTGATAACGGTCTTGGCAAAGAGGCGATTGACTTCTTGATATGCGGCCCAAGCGGACTCGTCGAATGTGATCTCACCAGGGTGGTAATGGAAAAGAGGCCAAAGAATTGAGTCTGCAGGCATCATGTCAGGAACATTCTTGTAATATATATGAAAATCGTACTACTTACTAGAAAACCCATTGTAATGTCTGTCGGCAAGTTCATCGTCGATAAAAACCGGGTGCGCGCCGTACTCGTCTTTCAGTCGTTGCTTCATACCCTCGACTTCGTTGTCAGGGACCTCGAGACCCGGCCAACCATACCACTGGAAACTGGTGGTTTTGCTAAGACCACTGAGACCGGTGACGAGACCTCCAGAAGACATAGAAAATGAATAACTACCATCTTCTGATCGCTTGATTGTGATGGGCAATCGATTAGAGAGCAGCAACAGGCGGCCTGGGGCAGCTTGGCCATTCTCATCGACAGCACCGGGCATGATGACGGTATTGGAAGAAAAAATCTCAAATGGGGAGATTTGGGGTGTTGAAAAAGTTGAAAGAGATAACTTGAGAAAGAAAAAAGTCGGACTGTAGTCGGCCTCGTCGCGGTACTTTGTGGTCGATGGCCGATGGCCGATGATCGATTGTCGATTGTGGAGGGGCAGGGAATTGACCTGGCAGCTGGTTTAGAGCCGAGAGGCGTAGATCCCCAGTAGTGGAGTTAGTGTTAGGAGCTTTGGGTTGTTGAGTAGCGAAACGATGACGCTATTGCGCGTAAGGTCAGTCGATTTATTGGAGAAGAGCGTGGTAAGCGGAGACGGTAAAGAATTGAAGAAACAAGGACTTTCTGTTGATATCAAGAGTCAGATGTGTCTGAACTGTTGAGAAGCAGTAGAGCGAGTTGATCTAAAGAAGATCAATAAGATCAAGCTTCAAATGAGAAGTTGAGAGAAGTTAGAAGGGGAGAGATCAGGTTCTAATAAAACAGCAGAAGAATATCGCAGAAACTGGCCAGAAGCATGGATGGGGCTGAGGGGAAGAAATGGCAAGTGAGGGGCATCTGACACCTGCCCGCAACCAGTCAGTCTACTGAGTACTACCCAGGCTGGTCAGGTAGTAATAGGTAATTACCTACCTTAGTTTGTAGTTTGCGTACCTTACCGAACAACACTTGTTGTTTACCTTACCTTGTGCCTGATTTTGATAACGCCTTGAGTTCATGAGTTGGAGAGTGCGCTAACAAACTTACGATTCAATTTAACATGTGCAAATTCATACACATTCGTAGTAACATGGGAGATGAACAACATGAGATCAACAACTTGTTCTCTCGTGCTCCTCTTTATTTCACTCACCACATACCTGATCTGATCTCATTGCAATATGTAATGTCTCATGCTTTCCTTTCCCTTGGTAGGTATTATCCCGCAACCCGATAGCTTCCGCCTCCCGGTTGTATTCTATTCGCTGAGATCGAGATCCGGGCCGTTTACCTTAAGATGAGAATGAGGTGGAGGGAGGCATTTACACGGGCCGGGTCGCTATCGTCAAAAGAAAACACCACTGGACGCCCAACACCATCCTCCGCCTGTCAATCACCCACGAGGCATTGACTTTCAGTACAGTGACAATGAGAAGAGTGCCAGTAACGAATCGAGAGGTCCGGGTCTGAACTAGCTCTCCACTACTATACATCTGCCTATTTATTGGTGCTTCTAAGAGTCTGTAGCCCGGAGGCGTTTCCGGAGATGGGGTCGATTCATCGGCCACTATACGGGCATTGCGGACAGTATCTTTGTTCTCGATGTTTTTAAGGAGTTCAGTAAATGGCAAAAACCGGTACAGAGTGTGCGTGTCTCCACATCTGTGATATAAAGCTTGATTCTGTGACTCTATTAACAGTCAGCCTACTGTAGTAGGGGAGGAAAGAAAACTCAGGACCTTGATCCTAAATGACGAAAAGACTTAGGTAACTTAGCATAAGTTGAGGATACGGTTTCCTGAGTTTGTTTTTTATCCCATACCAAAACACGATGTTTTCTTGCTCCCCTGAGCCAATCCAGCCAGCTGTAGTGATGGAAAAGTGACGCATTCACTCTTCGTCCGGGTTCCATCAGATGGTTGCAAAACCCAAGTACTGTATTGCCTGCCGCCGGTCTTCACGAAGTGGGCTTTGCCATTACACACAGGCCAATGAACCAATTGATAATGGGGACAAGGCATGTTTTTTACTCGATGGGGCTCATCGGCCGGACCAGAACGTCCTGGACCTCTGTCACCATCCTTTGGAAGACAAAGCCCGAAAATAAGACAATTGAAGGGAGCGTGCACCCAGACTCATCACTAGGTTGCAACCATCTGCCCGTCTCAAATTGGTGTGGTTTGCATAGCCGCCGGCCCGGTAGCCGCAACTAAATTGCTCCTATATCTAGGTATCTTTAATCCAAATATAAGTATCTGGGGATTGTAGTTGCTTTTCGATCAACATTTGCTCGTTGTGTTATCTAATTGATTATGCGTACTGTTTGGTGATCCGTAATGATTAATAAGTTACAGGCATGCTATGATAACGAGTCTACGTCTGGGTGTTGGCAATGTTAGGATCACTAAAGTCAAGCTCACCTCAGGCATTTAGCATAGGTAACATAAATAAAAGGAATCTCCCATTCAAGTTTACTTCGTTCGCGCAAAAGCTATACTGTAAAACACCAGTATGTAGTAGGTATATCAATGATGCATGTTGATTTCTTGGCCTCACTAAACTTGAGGTTTATAACGGAAAAGCACGCCATTAGGTACTTTCAAGTGTGCAAGTTGGACGTCCATGTGTGTCTTTATTCTTTCACATACTGGAGGTGTGTATATTAGACATAGCCGCGACTACTTTACTCAGATATGGTATATAGAGACATAGGAAGGAATCCTTTGCCTCCTCCTAAATATAATTTAAAAGTGCATTCTGAACCTTTCACCCAAAGTTCTCATTCTCACTCTAGCAGCTATCATGCTCCAAGTACTAACCTGGACTAAGGTACCTACTAACTTTACCCCATAGGTTAGTAGTTAACGTGCAGCAGACAGAAATCTTATCTTATCGATAAGCGCAACTAAATCTAGGAATTTTTCTAGAATCAACACGGCATCGCGACATTAGGCACAGCTACCAACTGCACGCGCAACGTGCATCTCCTGTCGCAAACATGGAGCAATCTCAAGACTTCAAGTCGCTCCAGGAGAGTGTCCAGAAGTCACTTATTTCCACAATTAAGACCGTGAACCGAATCGCCGCCGAAGACCTAAGTTTCCAACGGACAGTCAATCCTAGCGTGGGCCAACTACTCGAAGATCGGACTTCGCGGATCCTTGAACTCTCCACACAGCTTCTTCTGACTGCCGGTAAGGCGTGTGGTGTCAAGGTGCCCAAGCTTGAAGATGTGGAAGACATCGAGATGAACTGGAGGGGCGTCGTCGATGTTGTCGATTCATCACTCGAGAAGGCCGACACAGCCTTAGATGAGTACACAGGGCTTGTCAAGAGAAAGGAGCCACCCTTACCTGATACTGTATGCAAATTAAACCTTGTTTGGAGTACTACAGCTAATTAAAAAAGGCGAACAAGCCCAAGAAGCCCAAGTCCACGAACAAGGTCATCCGAAATGCCAATATGACCAAGCCTCAACTCCTTTTCGAACGAAAGCCCGATAACTTTGCTCCTGCTCCATGGAAACCGATGCTTACGTCGAAGCCAAATGCCAAATTATCTTTGGAGGAAAGCCTCAAGGTCGTCCCTAATGAAGCCGGCACGCCACAGTATGTGTGCCATATTCAAAACAACTCTTCATGAATCATTTGCGATTTCAGACCACTGATAGTCAAATACTAATTTCGCTTCGCAGATACCAACATCCCTATGAACACGAAATTGTCCGTATGTCATATCCGAAACGAGTATTCAAGGAATCCGAACCCATCATGTACCAGCCTGTCGAAACAACCGCGGCGACTTTTGTCGACACATACGAGGGCGTTCTGGAGATGCTGGAGGAACTGAAGGGCGCCAAGGAGATTGCGATCGATCTGGAACACCACGATTTTAGGTCCTATGTTGGACTTGTGTCTCTCATGCAAATCAGCACGCGAGAGAAGGACTGGATTGTAGATACTCTACAACCCTGGCGCCATAAACTTGAGGTTCTGAACCAAGTTTTCACCGATCCCAATATCATCAAGGTTTGTCTCCCGAGCCCGAGCAGTAAACACTATAACTAACACATCAGAGGTTTTCCATGGTGCATACATGGACATGGTTTGGCTTCAGCGAGATTTGGGACTGTATGTGAATGGTCTCTTCGATACGTTCTTTGCGTGCGAGCAACTCCACTATCCAGCCAAGAGTTTAGCCTACCTGTTGTCTAAGTTCGTCGATTTTGATGCAGACAAGCAGTATCAATTGGCTGACTGGAGGATACGCCCACTACCCGAGGAGATGATGTACTATGCTCGGTCCGACACCCACTACCTGCTCTACATCTACGATCGGGTACGAAATGAGCTTGTTGCTGCCTCCGATAGAGGTGATGTCGGTAAAGACTACATTGGCCGGGCAGTAGAGAAGTCGAAGGAACAGTCACTTTCCCGCTACGAACATCCCGGTTATGATGAAGAGACTGGTGAAGGCTCTCGTGGCTGGTATGGGTATATCTTCAAGAACTCGCACTTAGCATTCGATAGCGAACAATTTGCTGTTTTCAGAGCCTTGTGGAAGTGGAGAGATAACACTGCCAGGAAAGAGGACGAGAGTACCAACTACGTTCTCAGCACCAGGGATATCACAGAGATCGCCCGAATCAACCCGCCGGACGCAAAGGCCTTACACAGCTTGTTACCTCTGAATGCGTCTCTAGCACGACCACGTTTCAATGAGATCTGGGAACAAATCAAAGGGACCAAGGCAAAGGGTGGACTCAGCTTGCTTCACTTCTTTACCTCGATGGCGCCGGATAGCGTGAGAAAGAATGGAATGCCTATTGCAGCCAGGCAAACTGCAAAGTTACCGGTCCTTGATGGAGAGGTCACGGTCAGTAGGCTGACTCGGTCGCAGTTATTTGGCGATATGCCGATCAGCTCTAAATGGGATCCTTCAACGCGACCAACCGAAACAGGGGAGGAGCTTATTCCGTTCCCTTGGCAGAGATTCATACAACAAGGCTCGATTAAAGGAGACGTTCAACACGATACAGCCGCCGAAGAGGTCAAAGGCTCTGAGCCAACAGATAATGTGGAGAGTGCAGCTGGCAATGCTAAGGTTGAAGAGGTTGACGAAGAGTTTACGTTGAGGAGGGGTCAGAAGCGAAAGTCGCAAGCGATCGAAGAATCTGACCCAAGCGAAGAGAGCATAGATTCATCACAATATGATAGTGATGAGGAGATGCAAGAGGGTAGTGGAGTCATCGCTGTCGAAGATGAACCCTTACCAAAAGCGTCCAGGAGCGCTCGTCGCAAGCTTCGCAAGGCAGAGGAGAAGAAGGCTGAAGAAGAGCGAACCCGACAACAAGAAGCAAAGAAGGCTCGCAAAGCTCAGAAGAAGCAGAGGAAGGAGGACGACAAGACCAAGAAGTTTGACGCAGTGCCTTTCGACTATAGCAAGGCTACCTCGGTGCTCCATGCAAACAGGGAATCTAATGGTGGACAGGCAGACGGAAAGGGCAAGAAGAAGGTTTTCGACCCCTACTCGAAGTCTGCGGACACGGACATCAAGGGAGCACGCAAAGCGCCCCCAGTGAGAGGAGAGCGAAGCGCAACGTTCAAAAGATAACTTCAGGGTGTCAGATGCCGGGTAACCACGGCGAAAAGAGGAGTTTTGGGTCGCAGACTACGGTACAGGCGGGCCAGAACGGGGCTCGGCTTTAGTCAGTAGCTTAATCATTATGGCTTCATTCGCTGCTGCTTACAGTCTTCATTCCAGGATTGTTATTCTGTCTAAGCTGAACTTCTGTATAACTGTATGGAGCATTCCGCATTTTCAACAATGCCAACTATTTCCGACGTTTATAAGTTGGTGAGTCCGCATATGCTGGAAGTTTGCTGGGAAAATATACATGGTTTATAAAACAACAGCCAGTGCCTCACTTCACTGTGGTGTGCTTAAGGCATTAAATGCCTAATTCCTCCACTTGATAACAATACTGGCTGTGGACTTGGATCTAAAAAAAAAAGAGGGTTCTTCTCACCCCCCTCGACCAGCAACCATCATCCTATATCGTTCCCCTAACTAGGTCTATACTACGGAGTACAGAGAATGTTTTCTTTTGATTGTTTGTCGGACCACACTAGCATCATAGCCACAGTCGAGGGGACATCAACGATTGAACAGGGTATAAACTCCGACACGGTACCTACCTACCTAGCAGGCAGCCGTCTCGCTAATACTGGAGACTGTACTCCGTACTACGTAGTATGCAAGAATAAAACCTGAAATGCTGGCTATCGAAGCACTTGGACATAAAAGTCGAACGATGTTCCTGCGAAACCCGATTGAACATCCAATGCCTGCCTTCGGGGACGCGATACGGTAATGCAGCTCCACCACGGAAGGGAGGCAAATGTTACCCGTACCCTAATTACCCCGGATTTTCCACTTTCCCCGCTTTGAATGGCCTCTGACCGTAATGAGTGCCGACATTAATGCAAATAATATTTCGAATTGTCGCGTGAGAAGTCATATAAACCATAGCAACGGGCCATAGCAAATTAGAAGCTATTCAAAATAACAGAGTTTCGCAAGCTAAGATATCTAAAATGGCAAACGTAGGCTAGAATGTCCTTTCCCCTTGCGCTTTGACAAATCACAACCACCACGCGTCCATTTGGGTTCTGCTGACGGCTTGGATGGTGGTCGATGGCACCCCAACGTCCAAGGAACACGGCGTGGATGGGTGGTAATAGCCAATCGCAGGGAAGGGGAAGGTGCCATCCAGAGGCTGTTCCTGCCAAATGCAGGAGACCCTATTCGGCTGATTGCCCCCTTCATCTCTTGCACGGCAGCCACGGCGTTGACTTCCCCTCATTTTGTGACTCGGATAATCTCACTCTGTCGCCGTGGCATTACTCAAAACCTGGCTTGGTCAATAACAATGGACCAACCCTTGAATCCCCAACTCTGCTTCTTCGTTTGCCTTTTGCATCTTTGCCCTCGTCTTGCCGCTCCTTCCGCCAACCCAGTTTCGTTCCATTTCGTTCCATTTCCCTCAAGGCACGCTGAGAAGAACGTCAACAGCAAATAACTCACGGACACGCACGCCATTGCCGTTGTCTACATCCGCTGTCCCCTGAGCAAGCCATGGATTCTGAATCACGTCGATGATGTGGCCTATGCCTTTGACGCAACAGAGAATGATAAGTGGTCAGGCAAGACCGGCAGGTCATGTGATTCTAAGTGAGGGGAAAGAGACGGGATGAAACCCAAGATGCAGTTTTCACATCTCTTTCTTCCTTCTGATTTCTTTCTTGTTGGTGTTGTTGATCCCCAAGTCGTTGTGCTCGTAATTGAGCCTCCTTGTGGCCCTTGAGCGACTTACACCAGCAAAAACGACACCAATCTTTCGAGAACGGTGGAGTCGAGTGGGCCTGAACCGAAGCACACGATATCTATAAAGTAAGTCAAAGCAGGACCTCAGGGATGAACGGTCCCGTCGCGGCATACTGACAATCTGACAGACAGAGGCGTATAACTGCCAGAGAGTTCCAAGGCCATATGATTCTGTATCCAGGGTTGTGACGAAGTTCTCTTCTTCCATACTCCCATCAAAGCCCGATCCTCCCTGCCTTCTAAGCAAATCAGGAGAGAAATGAACCTTGTGTGCGCGTCAACGGCAGAAACACATTTAGACATTGACGACGGTACGTTTTCACATATACCTCAGTCCTCCGATCCATACTGGAGCGTCACCAATATGTCGTTGTTCACTTGAACCCGTTCCCACCCACGTCCCCCAGAGTTCCCTCGCATGTCGTCGTTGACATCGTCTGCTGTTCGACCTGCCCAAGCCTTCCGGGCCAAGATATCGTTTCTGGTCTCACAAGCAACCGTCGGCACCAATTCGGTTGTGTGACACATCGCACATCCAGATGCCGTCTATTTCTCATAATGGTGCTCACTCGAGCTCGTGGTATCACTTCGTTCGAGACGTCGCCCTAGCCTTCTTCGAAACTTCGATGTTGTTTGATTGATGAATTTCGCATAGAACCCTGTCGGCCATAGCCTCGTTCGTTTTGTCGAAGCTGTTGTCAGTGGCCCGTGGTGCAACCAGTCAAGACTACAGTGGTTGAACTTTGAGCAATACTCATTGAGATCGTGTAACTCGATGGCAGTCACGGCCTTCCCGACAAACCCATCCGAAGTGGCATGTTGACTGCCCTGGAGCTCGAAAGCATTGTATCTCGACCAGTATTCCCAGCAATCACTCCGGACCAGCTCGTGGCTTTGTCGTCAGGTGGATTTGCTTTCTTTACATACCCTCTCAGCAGCTCCACTATCCCACAGATCATTCAGTTGCCTCTTAACCCACTCGAACGACTCGCTCATGCCCGCCCTATTGGTCTTTGCTGTGCGCTATGGCTAGCGACAGACGCTAGCGAGGGTAGAATTTACACAGTGTGGATCTTTCTTTTTTTCATATCATGAAGAAACTTCGATCGGAATTGTGTGCCTTGAAACGCAGGCATCAAGCACGAAGCGACCCATTATGTGTTACAGACCATATACCATGCCCGGGTCAATTCGGTTAAGCTGGAAGAACAGTGTCTTCAAGACTGTCTCCGGCTAGCCCGCCAACCCCCGGCACCGGCCCACGGGAGCTCAGCAAATGCCTCATGTTTACAGCTCCCATGCAGCGGACAAAGCTACTGGGAACGATGTCATCGACTCAAAGTTAGTTGAGACGTCAATTGGAACCATCGATATGTGAAGTCACAATTATCAGATGAACCATTTATTTCGTGATGGTGGAACAAGGAAAATATCCATATGCGTTGGAAGAAGCGGGATGAATGAGGCTTTTTATTTTACAAATTGATCCCTGGGAGGAATTATGCAGAATTTCCCCAACTCTAATCATAGGAAAGTGCCTATGACCAATGTCACTCCCAGATCTCTATCCCGTCTATTACAAGACAACCTCTCCTCTATCGTGCAAGCTGGCATCAAGCGCACCCATGTCAAAATTCTCAGGACATGGCACAATGCACTATGCTCAGCAGCCTCCTCTGTCTCGTTGACTCGATCATTCGGCACGAGCCTACCCAATTGGCCGGGAAATAACTTAGGTCTAAAGTGGAGCATGTTAGTTCATGCTCGAAAGGGATCAGAAGTGTGAGAATAGGGAATTGACTTACGAACTTGGCCATGAGGGCAACCATCAGATCGAAAAGACCGATGGCCTCGACGAAAGCGAAACCCAGAATGGCATAAGAGAAGAGCTGGCCACGGAGGGCAGGGTTGCGGGCAACACCGTTGAGGAGGGCGGCGAAGACGAGACCGATACCAATACCGGCACCAGTCAGACCAATGGCGGCGGCACCCATACCCAAGTTCTTGGAGACCTCAACCATGGCCTGGGCGATCTCGGAGGAGTAGGCACGGCGCTGGACCTGGAAGGCGTTGCGGCTGGTAGCCTGGAGAAGAGTCTGACGCTTCATGGCCTGGAGGGGGCTGGCGCCTTGAATCGATTGTGAGCGAATTGTTCATTCATCGTGATGGGCGAAGTTCGATCGAGTCGGGTTCGACACCAGCTCAATTGAGCTTGAAGAAAATTTTTTGCCGCATCAGAAACTTACCAGAGATGGTTCGCTTGCTGGCAGCAGCGACGGGGGCTCGGACAGCAGGGCGAGCGGCCTTGACGGCCATCTGGGAGGCCAGGCGAGAGGCGAAGACACGAGAAGAGGCCATTGTGATTGATGTGTGAGGGGAGATGGTTGATGTTTGAAAGAGGGAGAGGCTGATGGGAGGTTTAAAGAAAAGGAATACGGAGCTCAGCACGAGACAGGACGGTAGTGGGAAAAGGAAAAGGGAAGAGAGAGCGTCTGGAGCCGGGAAGAAAGTGAGGATAGGTGGGCCCACACGGGTGGATATTGTCAGGGGGGTGAGGATGTCAGCCGGGGCAACGCTGGGAAGAAGGGAACAACGATGAATATGAGAGAGATGATGGTTACGGCGAACCCGGGTGAGAATATAACTTGAGCACGAACTTGAACAGACGAAAACCTCCCACAAACAAGATATTTGCCCGCTATTCAGCAGTCCAAGACCGCTGAAAAATGATGGGAATGGGGATGATATCACGGGTGCGAATTAGGCAAGGGGATTGAGCTCTGCACGGGCTGCTTAGCCCGTCGGAGGGAATCGGGTGGAGTGAGATACAACAATGCTGAGCTGTGATTGCTCTGGAGGAATTGAGAGACCTTCAGGCCTGAGGCTTTTACAACCGGAGGGACACACTTGGCGGTGGACCATGAATCATGGTTGAAGGGCTACAATGAGCGCCAGCTTACAGATTGGGCCGGCGATGGAACGCGCAACATTGAGTGAAATCTCGGTACGGAGGAGGGACAAAGCCGGAACAACGAGAACCCTACAGCTAAGACTAAAAAGATATTTTGCGGCAACGGACAACGACGGTCGTACCGGATCTCCGAGACGATACAACAAGCAGCTTCAATGAGATGTATCATCTAAACAAGTAGGGAATTGAAATCGCATTCAATCATACAAATCCCGTTGAAATGGTAAAAATCATACAACTATAGGAAGCATCTTGACGCAAGGTCGTCGAGAAGTTTTATCTTGACAACACGAGGTACCATTACAGTGCTGACGCTTGTCTAGCCAAGGCTAGAACAGAATGACACAGAGTTGAGATCAGACTCCAGAGTACCTGGAGTTGCCGAGATATAATTTTGATTGGTTGCAAGTATGAGCCGTGAGCCAAGCGCTGCAACACATTTACCTACGAAGAGCGCGATGCACACAGTGACAAGACACAGTACGAGCTGAGATTCCTCTCGGTGGATTTTACAGAGCCTAATCGGCGAATCAAGGAGCGAGTTTCCCACGTGTACAGATGGTGGTAGACGTTTCGAAGGATGCATTTGATACCGCAAAGTGAAGGTAAATTCAATCCTGTAAGGGAGGGGACGAGAATCAAAGCCTTTATTATTGGCAAAGACATGTACAGTACAAATGGGACGTATCTCAACAAGTTCAAGTTACTGCAATATCAACCATTTGAGTGTTGGGCTTCTCAATGATCTCGCGGTAGCGGCCGCTGAACAATTTGCCTCTTACCTTTCGGACATTGAGTTGGAATTGACTTTTCTTGAAGAGCCCGGGTGAATAGACAACGAGCTCTCGATCCATCTATGTTCTATGATGATGAACAGTCGTAGTATATCAAAAGTGGTAGGATCGGTTCTGTACTGTAGTTTCACTGAAAAGCTGGGACATGACAGTATATTAGCCCTTTACTACTCCGAACCTACCTACCTAGCTAGGTACGAGTTATCGTTGGGCGAAAGGAAAAGATTTTCCCGCTCGATCAAACAGCCCAGATCGAATTTAGGTTTGGCCGTCGATAAGTTGGGACAGTGCACGAATCAGATGATGGACAGCAACGGGTGCCTGCAGCCTTGAACCTCCTGCAATAATTAACTGTACGACAGCGAGGCTGAAGAACGTCAGAAAAGGTGGATATGACGAGTAGTATCGTTTTGACTAAATACTCAATTTGCTAAACACTGCCTTTCAGATACCAGGTCTTGTGAGCCTCATTTAGCGTTATAGTAACATCATTTTGAGGATACTATGGCACCGCTTATGCTCTTCTTGCTACAAAGAACAGAGCCCATTTGCCAATTAGATAAGGTTTGTAAGAGCATGAAGAGGTAAAGTTGCATTGAAACGGACATAACCACTTCCACAGCCACAGAATATTTAATGATTGCGTGTGAAAATAAAGGCTGACACTGTATATTGGTAGCTCCAGCCTCGCCTCTGTACCCCACGTCTATGAGAAGAGGAGTGCTCCCCATATTTTGCATCTCATCTTGGATCTCAAATCTGCAACGAACAAACACTCGGGAGTCTGGGGCAACTACCTAGGCTGAGAGATTGGGATTCACTAAGCCCCTAGATAGGTACCTAGGCACATATAGGCACTGTAAAAATCGCTGACTCTGGTGACGAAAAATCTTCGGCCCAAGGGGGTGTGTCAGTCCCCATGCCAGTACTCACACTGTTCGTTGGATAGGTAGGTAAGGGCAAAATCGGGACGAGCTTGAAAAAACTCGACCCTGTGCGAAACTACACAAGCTTAAGCTCTTTACCATTTTGGGAAAGCTCGTTAGACCGGGCACAGATGGTTTTATAAAGAGTTAGGTATGAGAAGAAAGGCTATTTGAGAGCCATTGACCTCGAGATACCATTCGAATACGCGCCCGGAGTCTCAATTTCGATACCAGCGCCATTTCCGAATTCTCTGGTGCAATGTTGAAGCGCCTTTCCATGCTGAATGCCTCCCACTGCATCGAGAACATTTTCCCGCTCGACCTCGGCACAACCTGAGGAAGATGGCATGACGCAGGTAGGTAAGTTAGTCAACATGCATCCCAACACATTGTGTCAGTTGCAGGAGCTCAACTGCATGATCAAATCCCTTGCAAGCCAAACCTGTGTTGTGGCATAAAGCTATGATGCTCGATCAAGAACCAGACGAACAGGACCCTGCTGATCCTGCCAGATTCAAAAGGAAAGATGAGAATGATGATGAGAGGAAGCTCATTTAATTCGAGCACGGGTATCACTATCGCCGAAGCGTCTAATCTATAGGTACATGTCAGCCAATTGAACAATGACAATATCTCGACTCCATCACTCCTCCGCCTCGACCTCCTCGTCTTCCACCTCCTCGGGTGCCTTGATTGCGTAGCCCTCGACAAACCCAGCTGGATCACACATCCGCTCTAGACTTATTCGATTCTCGGCCACATATCGACGGACAGCCTGCTTGTCTACCCGCACCCGCGGTACCAATTTGACAACTGGCACGGTCTCTTCTTTAACTCCTCCGTCAGCAGTAGGCGATGTCCTTGTCGTTTCTTCGCCTTTCTTCTCCTCGGCCTCGGCCTCGGCTTCAGGGACAGGCTTTTCCTCAGGCTTCCTTGGGCCCAAACCGGCCTCTTCAACAAAACCCATATCCCGCAGCACCTGCAGACAATCTTCAGGAAGAATCCAGGTTGCCTTACTGCAGTCGCTGAGATCCACAAGGACCTCATTCTGGGGCGTCTTTGAGTCCATATTGATAGTCAATAGCCATCTCGCGATTTCGCCAGCCCAGTAACGTTTGTAGCCCTTCTTACCAAGGTCAGAAATTGGCTTCTCTGGCCCTCCCAGAATGCCCTCCCGCCGAGATATCTCATACGAGGCCCCCATCAGCAACGCACCAAGACCCTTTCGTTGCCATGGGGGGAATATGAGGATGCAAGCGAGATTGTTATTATCCCATGACATTTTCTCCTTCGAGAAGAATCCCGTAATTCGAGGCGAAGGGGGCTCAGGCTCAGTTGCAGTCTGTGAAGATCGACTCGGAGGTGTGTAAACAAGTAGGAAGTAGTTAAAACCTGTGACATCGAAGAAAACGGATTTATTGTCGAGGAACAGCTTTGCAAATAGCGACAGGTTCTGGCAAAAGAGCTGAGAGCAAAAGTTAGCATTGAAGCTCTCCTTGGCATAATGGATAAACGTACCCCATCCTTTTCACCATCAACCTCCCAAATGCTCCATTCTCCTTCGTCCCGGACGATCTCCTCTACCAACCGAATGTTTCCTTCCCCTTTCCGTCTTTTGGGGCCAGAACTTTTATTATCGTGGGGAACAAGAATCTTTCTACGCCCCCGTGGATGAATATATACCTTCCGACCAGGTATCTGAGTCTTCCTCTCACACACATGGACGTGATGACACCAGGCAACCAATTCCTTGGAGTACTTGAAGCAGGTAGGACACACGTAGAGGCGATCAACTACTGGGTGATGTTCGCGATCCCGCCGGGAGGATGATTTACCACCTGTAGCTTGATCCTTGGCCCCCAGGTCCTTGCTGCCTGTTTTACCTAGATTGCCGGATGATTCCCCAAGCACCTCTTTTCCATAGTAGCTAGGATACCACGTACTGAAGCACATGTTACCCAACACGACTTTATCAATGTTGCGATCGGCTCGAAGAGGCGGCCGTACAGAGGGTGGGACAGGAGGCTTCGGAGGGTGAACTGGCGTGACTGTCGGAGGTGGCGGTCGTTCGAGTATACGTGGTGGTTGCGCCGTAGGGCCATGGGGTCGGACAAGAGCTGAGGTCCGCTGGAATGAGTTTGTATGCGACTGGGGCACATGATAGGTGATCTCAGGCGCAACCAAGTCTGATGGTGGACGACCAGCGGCAATCGGCCGAGGTGGGAGCATGGCTGCCATCGTTGTTGAATGGAAATGGTGAGGGGGAGGCCTTACTGTTGGGCCTGGCTGTTCAAGCGGAGCCCATCGCAGCACAGAAGGGGGAAGTTGGCTTTGCGCCGTGGGTTGTGATGGAGGTAGCCGAGGACGACCGTTGGAGACACGACTCCGCTTCTGCTCTGGGCAGGTTGTTGGTTTCGAAGAAGCTGATAATAGTGTAGGTATTATAGGAGGTGGTACAGCCGTTTCTGTACGTGGTTGAGGTTGTAGTTGCGTCACTGGCGGTGGTGGTGTTGGTGGAATGACTGGGGTTTGACGCGTCGCCCTACGCGCGCTGGTGGATTTTGATTGAGAGTCAGAAGACGTTGATTTGTGTGCAGATGCGGGCAACAATTCTTCTTCGGAAGGATCTTGGTCTGGTCGCTTGCGCCTTTGAGGCATCGCTGTGCGAGCCTCGATTTAGAAATATGGTGGTTGATAGAGGCGCTTCGCGTGTAGGAAGGGCACTAAGACTTGGACGTGGAGTTCTGGTATAAGGTCCTGGACGACTACCTTAATCAGGGTAGACTAATAAAAAGGTGTTGTCAAGTAGTTTGCGTTTTAGCGACTGCTAAGTTACGCACGTAGAAACATGGTTTATTTATCCGTATGATTGGAAGATTTATTTCTTTTCAGGTGTAGAGAGCAAGGGAACGGAACGTCATGCGATCAGATCTATGGCTAGGTACCTTACCTAACGCAGGCTTAAGTTGCACACTCCGAAGGTAATGTAGGTATGGCAAGGGCAAGACGGGACGCGGGGATACGGCAAATGTTGCGGATGCTTCCCATCATGTCACAATCACGTCTATCACGTGCTTTAGCTATTGGGCAAGGTATATAATATGTCTCATGGTTTGAGTTTACTACCTCACCATCCACAGCACCACAGCCTTCCGCAAGTACGCTATACCATGCATGATGGTAGAACGGACACGTTTCAAAGGAATTAGTTGAAAGTGCAGGTTTGTAAGAACAACAACAACAAACATTTCAAAGGAGTGAATTAATTCATCTCCAAGCCAGATCCTCCACTTTCTGGAAACATTCCAACAACGTCAGAAACAACCTTTCAAAAACTGAAATAGACTTGCGAAGCCAGGTAACAGTAAGCAACTGCTCCTCCACCCCTTTTGTTACTCAGTGTCGGCGCAAAGAACAGGTTGGGGCATGAGCTGCCATGACACGGTCAAGGGTTTCATCACCCTCCTCCCAATTTTTTACCAGAGTCAGGAGCCGGCGACGGGCAAGACCAGCATCGCGATTACGGTACACGCTGTCGATTTTGCGCACATCGGTCTTATCGCTCACGAGCCAGCGTTTGTCCTCCTCCATGAACTGACTGTACGAGGTTTCCTCGCCATACCGAGCTTTAACATTGGCAGAGAGATGCTCTTGAACGGCCTTGTTCATCAGAATCTGCGGCCTGGTCGGCTCAGCTGGGTTGGCAAAAGTCGTGTCAACTGCTGGCCTAAACGTTGCGGCCTTGAGGGCTGGATCTGGCAGAATTGGGTACGCCGCAAAATACACGAGCGACGCGCTCTTCAGCACTGCCTCTGAAATGACATTGATTGCCGGAGGTGCCACTGCCATATGTCCAAAGTTGAGATAGGACAGACGGCTCTCGGCCGAGACAAGGTCCTGAATGGCAGTCACGGCACCATCCTCGATGTAGTTGTAGGCCTGCCCGAGATCGTGAGTGGCATAAGCCTGTCCAAGGTCTAGCACTTCGAGAGCGGGATGACCAGTAGCAGCCTTGCACAGCGCAACGGCACCTTTGGTGCTGACTCCGATCGACTGTAAGAGCAATCGAATCAGATACGGTGCCTTTGGTAGTGCTTGAGCAAGGGCATTTGCACCAGAATCCCCCAGTGGGTTTGATGACATGTAGATGGACGTCAAACCGCAGTGCGGGGACGCGAGGAATTTCCCAATAGCCTGTGCACCCTCAGTTGAGATGCCATTGCCGTTGAGATAGATATGCTTCAGGGGTAGTTTCGCACCCTCGGGCATCTCATGACCTGCCAAGCGGTTGAACAGGTCCGAAACTCCACGATCACCGAGCTGAGTTTGGTCGAGATCAAGAGTTCGCAAATTCCGAACTCCAGTTATGAGTCGATAAACATCCTCAGAGGCATGTGATCCAAGTGGATTTCGTTTCAACCAAATGTTGGTGATGACATCGGACTTGATCATGGCGTCGACGAGAATATTGAAGCTGGGTCCGTCGATGCAGTTTCCAGCGAGATACCAAGTATCGATGCGTCCAGGGAGGTCGTGGATGAAATCGGCGATCTCGTGAGCACCCACAGGGCCAATAATATTATTGCCCAGGAGGAAGTGGCGTACAAACTCATTAGGTCGAAGTGAGTCCATCAGTTTACCAATGTGATCAGGTCCAACGACCATTTTGCAGAGATCCATACGTCCATCCTCATAGACAACGCCTTTGCGGAACTCGGCGCCTTTCACACCATAGTAAGGCTCACCTCGTCCATCATCCAGCTCGAAGCCTTTCTCATCACCATTCAGCTTGGAAGTCCCCCCCACCCCAAGGTGGTTCAGGAATGGCTCAAGATCGGCCTCGTGGGCGATCTCAACAGGCATGGGGATTGCTGGCACACCTTCAAGAGAAATCGGATGCTTAGCAGGGTCCCAAGCTCCCTGTGATGTGATACGGGAGGCCCAAACAGGCGCCTGGACACCAGGGGCGGCACCGCTGGACAGGCCACGGGTGGTATGACCGTTGCGAATAGTGGCCTTCAGCATGTCATACCTGCGCTGCAAGGCAGCCCAAGCACGGAGGCGTACACGGTCTTCCTCGTAGCGTATGATGGCTGTTAGCGAACCTTGATGCACAGGGTACAAAAAGGAAGAAATGGCGACGGCCAAGTTGTGGCGAGAAGATTTGCGTCGAGGGAGTTCATGAAGGGCATCGTCGATCCGATGCTTGTCAAGCGGCAAAGCAACGATTTCGTCTGCAGTGAAAGGATGAGAAGGCTTAAAGCCGGGAAGATGCGAGTCGAGCTCGAGGAGGCTCTTGCGGCAAAGCGTCGCGAGATGGATAGCTAGGTCCATTTCTACCTCGTCGTCATACTTGGTCGATGGTGCCGAAGGCAAAGATGGTGTTGCGTGCTGATGTGTTGAAAATGAGGGCGGCTGAGTAGGCCGAAGCTCGGTAGCGGAAGCCATGCTAATGACCGCAACTTTCGATTCAGGTTTTATGGTGTACTTGTGAATTCAAATCAAAGCAGTGAGGCTTGTGTGTGATATGAAAAGGAAGAAAGGGCCTCCCATCAGTCCCATCGAGCCTTTTATATATCGACACAATAGAGTAGATTACCTGGTACCTATTGAGTTAAGCTCAGCCTTACCTATGAATGACACCCAAACTCTGTAACAAACCTTTCAAAAGGGGCTTCCACTGGCTGGCACTGCCTTGCTGCTTGTTGAAACCTTGTCAAACGCAGGGCGTACTCTGTGCTGCATAACTGGCAACTTGTTTGCCGAGTGAGTCAACCTCACCTCAAACCTTGAACATGCTCTCGTGTTTCCAGCAGCTTCTGGCGGCGGCCCCTACTTGGGTTCACGAACTGGCCGTGAATAGGAGTCTCTGGGGACCAGGCGGTTCAGAGTTTCAAAGCTGGAAAGGTATAAGTTGCCTGCGTTGTGCCCATTAAAATATTCGCGGTTTGACGTTGAGCCTAATCTTCAGCGTCTGGAGCAGAATAATATCACCCAAAAAAGATCAACACTGCAATCACCCCTCATCCAATCTTGACTTGTTGAGCTTGATCGATGTTCCAGCGCCTTGTGTTTATGTGCTTGCCGCATACGTATCGATTGATACTGATTGGACACAAAACAGAGTGTGCTTAAGAATCCTATCGTGGCTTGGATCATAATATGTTAAGGCAACCATGGATATGGCCCACACGTGTCGATCCAAAGGCGTAAGATTGACAACTAGCTGTCTCAAAGTCCTAAACTACCTAGATGGGTATGTTGTGCTGTACTACAGGCAGACTCAGCTTACTTTTATCTTTATAAAAGAAGTATATATATAAAGATATAAAAAAAGACTATTTATATATTAACTTATCCTAAGTATTAATTAGCTATATTGGCTCTTAATTTATATTCCCTATATTATACTATATTGCCTTATAACTTAATTTAATTTAATAAAGTTTAATTAAAGCAATAGCGCTATAACTTTAAGACTTGTTTTTAAAGTTATTATAATTTTTAATATAGTATATAATGCTTTATATATAATATACTAAAATATAAGTATTATAATATATTATTTTTATTATATAAAACTTTATTAACTATTTTTTATAATATTATAAAAATATTTTAGCTTTTTAATATTAACTTATATTTATATTATTAATTAAAATATAAGTAAGAAAGTAAAAAATATATAATTAATTAAAAAGACTGTAAAAAAAGAGTATATTATACTAAAATGTTAAAATATGAGGAACACCGGATTTGAACCGATAACCTTCAGGAATCTCCGTGCTTGATAGCTGGAATCTGACGCGCTACCGTTGCGCCAGCTCCCCATTTGTTGAAAACAGGAAATCAAAGACATACTATATCCTGGAGACGGGGGCCAGATGGGCTACTGGATAGTATGAGATCTATCCTTGCCGCCATCTGGAAAGAATCTCACCTCTATTCAGTTAAAGAGGTAGTGTATTGCTTTTGGAATATAAGTCTGAAGAGAACGGCGTTCCAATTTCTTTGTCACCAAGAATGACGCAGCATTTCATGCCTCTAAGTTATCCCGGCCGTGCGAGCATCTAATACACATACACTGAAGTCTGGGTACGACGTTCAAACCACCTCAATCCCTCCCCTTTCTATCCACGTATACCAGCGGACTACCCACCACCGTCACCCTAAGCGGGTCATTAAAAGAAATTACAGCTAACGGTATCTGGCGGTGTCGACAAGGAGAAGCCACGGGCACTAATCAATAGGTAGCGAATGCTCTCAAGCCGAGACAATATACAAAGTTTAGATACCATCGAAGTCTCCGCCGAGGTCGTCCTCGTCCAAGTCACCTTCCTGGATCTCCTTGGCCATCTCACGCTCACGCTCGCGGGCCTCCTGGGCGTTCTTGAGCTCAAGACGATGTTGATTCATAGGGAATCGCATAGCCTAGTGCGAATTAGTCTCTATCCCGTCTCATGAATGAATGGGAAACAAACCTTTACACTCTCATCGTGAAGAGCTAAACAAGCTCGAATTCGGTCGTGGAACGCCTCACCCGGCTCACGAGTAGCATACACGTCACCAACCTCCTTGCTCTTCATGAAACCCCTCTCACGATCCAAGGTAGCTTCAATTACACCGTCGCGGATAGCCTTGGCAACAATGTACTCAGCTGACTCCTCGCTACCAAGATGCAGACGAATGCAAATGTCGCGAAGAGAGATGCGAGAGTAGGACAGAGACATCATGCGAATACCGGTCTTGATGACGTTCTGTCGTAAACGGAGGATGAGGCTGTACGTGCTGTCTCGTCGGAAGGTATCGGCATGATCGGCAATGGCTGTCTCAAAGTCCTCAAGGTTTCCAACTCTGACCGACTTGACCAGGAGGAAGTAGGGCTGGAGAGCGACCTCCATTGTGGGCTGTCGGAACATAGCTCGGTCAGGAATGTCACCCATCAACAGCTCAACAACATAGAGCAGCTTAGTGGCCGTCTGAGCAAAACCAAGGGCGCAGCTGCTAGAAGGAGCCTTTCGAGTGGCAGCAGTGAGATGCTCATGAGCCTCAGTGTAGCGCAGCTGAATAGCTCGAATGCGACCGAGGTAGTAGAGAAATCGTGCTACCTGGTTGTTGACAGCGTTCTCGGGAAACTGGGTATGTGAGACCAAGAGATCAGCCTGGTTGATGTGCGAAGTCGATAGATAGTTTCGCAGCAGTAGAACGATGACCGATGCTTGCGTGTCGACATCCTTACGTAGCACAGCAGTTCGGAGAGCGGCAAGGAGAGTTGGCCGGATAGCGACGACGGGGGATTGGGGAGAAGGGGGAAGAGGTGCAATGTGCTCGCAAAAGATAGAGTAGTAGAAGTAGACCTTGGCAGACAAAGAGTCAAGTGTACGGCGATTGAGCGATTGGACTCTGTCCGAAAGGTACTTAGAGAAGTCGGCACCGCGCTGGAACTGCTTGGAGTCAAAGAGGAAGACCTGGACAAGAATACCAAGGAAAATATCAATCTCAGGAATGGGTTCCTTGGCTTCTTTCTTAGCACCGTTCTTGCCAGAAGTCTTCGCCTCATCTATTTCCATCTCTGAGCCACTCTGTCGGCCCAGGATAACATCATCGCGCTCAATGGCAGACAAGAGCGGCTTGACAACAGCACTCGAGTTGGTGGTAGCTGGGAAGGCCTCGGAAATGACCTGTGCAATGATATCGGGGGTCAAACGCTTGCGGATGATGGAGATAGATCGTAAGGCGCGAAGGGAGAATCTGGCGTCGAAAAGTGAAACCGCACGATCTATCAAAGCAAAGTTGCTCTTGATATCTGCATTTGGAAAGATATGTCAGTGACTGTTTGGCTTGGGCTTATCAAGCTCCGACGACAACTACTAACCTGCGATGGTCTGTGTTACAGGGTCGACCTTGACCTCTTCCTCTTCTTCGCCCATTGACACGTCACCTTCGGCGTCAGCCGCAGTCTTGTCAGATTTTTTCGACTTTGAAGGAGGAACAACAACGGTCATCTCTTCGTCACCATCCTTGGCGGACTTCTTGCCCTTGGGCTTTGTGCTGTCCGTCATCTCCACGTCCTTGTTTTTCTGAACGTTGTTCCCAGCAGGCTTCTTTCCGTTGTTGTTTGGCGTCTTGCTGGGCATGACGATGTGTTTATTTGTGTGTATTGAGAAAATATGATGCTGAAGGCTGAAGCTGTTGATGGTGATAGTGGGAGAATACTGTTGACCCCGTGAGTCGTGCGCGCGCTTCGGCTTGTCGTGACGCTGAGCTGATTGGGTTGGGACGGTATTGGCTTGAAGGATGTCCGGTGCCGAGGCCGAGAGAGCAAGGCACGCTTTGCGAAAGAAATTAAGACTGTGGTCGTCGTGGGGAGTTCGATGCTGGAATGGAATGAGGGAGGTTCAAGGTGATGCTGCTCGTTGCTTGCTCATGCTAGCTCACCAAATGGAGACCGGGGCGTGGTGACTGGCCAGTGGGCAACTGAGGCGACTAGGTACTGAGAGACTACTTGAAAGGGTTGGAAAGTTACTTGTTTTCCCGTCTTATTTTGCGGCGTTCCACTGTACCTCTCAGGTATTCTTAATAAGCTGGCAGCTTGTGGGGCCAGGAGCAGTGACGTTTCGATGTTGCCTGCAGCCTTTTGCACAACCGGGCTGTTAACTTATCACGATGCCTACGTAAATTGTGCAAATATTATGCTGGCCACTTCTTACAGGTAGGTAGATAAGTAGGTAAGTGATAAGAGTGACGAAACCCTGTAGAGTAGCTTCCAATATCGAGAAAGGGGTTTTTAGCCAAGAATAGATAGGTATAAATAGTATCGCCTAGGGGAACAAATCTGTATGGTTCCCAGACATCTCTTTTCCTGATGTTGGCAAGAGCAGATGAGAATTTGGCGACACTTCAAATTCTAGGACTATAGAAAGTGTCGGGTCATACTTAGGTAAAGTTCACAGGCGTAATATTATTTGCACCATGACCCAGAAGGTCAACTCTTGCATATGGGAGAGGCTCCTCATATCATGGTCTACCTTCTTTCCGAGAATAGCCTCATCTTGCCAAAACGAATACCCCTTGACGCCGATTTGTTCCGGGTATACACCCAACGCCTGTTCTTGTTAAACACAAAAAGTTTACCAATGCCCGATGTTCTTTTTGCCCGCCGATGGGCGTTTTCATATCCACTACTTTCCCGGGGCCAGGCATCATTCACCCTTGCCAGGCATGACCTTCGCCGCTTGGACTGCACTCATCTTTGCAATCCATCCAGTAGATGGCTGAATCTTGCGGACAGTACGAAGCTCATCAGACGAGTATCCGGGGACACGGATGTTGTAAGTTCTCTCCAAGACAAGTTGAATGTCGCGAATCTCGAGCACTTTGGAGCCACGCTCCTTTGAGTTTCGACACGCCGCATGGAGGACACTGTCAACGAACGAGTCTGCCATGTTCAGGACGTTCTAGGACTAAATTAGTGATTTCATCTCAACTGCAGTATGCGATCAACTTACTTCCTCCACTTCAGGAGTGAGCAGGTTTCCATCTTGCCCCTCAGCCGGGCCTCCGCATACTTGCCGAACGAGTTCGTCCAATTTCTTCTTACTCAAAACGTGATCTCCCTCAGCTTCATGGTTGTAGGCCGGAATTCTAGCCATCGCCGGTTGGTTCATAACGCCGCCAAGGGTTCCGCTGCCTTGGGACATTGTAGGCCGACCAGTGTTCACGCCACCACCAACCGAAACACCTTGGGGCACAGCTGTAGCCTTTTCGGGAAGCACCTTGGGGATAGGCATTTTAGACTGCATTGGCGTTTGTTGGGGTTGTGGAGGATGTGCATGTGGATGACCTTGTGGTGTTGGTTGCTGAGGAACGTTAGGTCCCATTACTCCTTGATTCACTGCACTACCCGGTGTAGGTGTTCCAGTTGCGGCAGGCCGGCCAGGCACCGAAGCACTTCCTGGCGTGTTAATAGCCTTCTGGTTTGCAAGATCCATCGCAGCTGAGTGACTGAGAGCCTGCTGAGGACCCGCCGCCGTGACTGGAGCAGAAGCCGCCGCCGCTTGCTGGGGCGTAGGGATCCGTGGTGCGTTCTGCTGGGTCGGCGTCCCAGCCTGATTCTGTGCAGCTGCCGAAGCCATCACAGGGTTCATGGGGGGTGCACCAGGTTCCTGTTTAACCTGAACTTGCGCCGCTGGTAGTTGCTGGCGTCCTGGTTGAGGTGTCCCTTGTGCGGGACGTACCTGCGCCGGTGCTGTTCCAGGTGTTCCGTTCACTGGGGAAGCTCGACTGACGGCGGCTAACTGCTGCTTAGCAACTTCGACGGCCGCGTTAACAGGGGCAGTATTGGCTTGCGCGTTGTTCTGTTGCTGAGTCGCTTGAGGTTGGTTTTGCGCTGCCTGAGTTTGTTGTTGTTGTTGCTGCTGCTGCTGTGGCCTCGGCTGTGCTTGCGGTTGATTTTGTTGTGTCGCTGTAGCCTGCTGCGCCGGTTGATTTCCTTGTTGCGACAACCTGACAGAGTTTTGTGCTTGCGGTTGGGTTTGAGCTTGTGCTTGAGCCTGGCCAGTGCCCTGCAGACTTCCCTGTTGCTTGCGCACATTGTCAACCCATTTATGGGCATCCGTATGGGCTTTGAGCTGCTGATCCTTCTTCAATTGTAGCTGTCGAAGCTCGTCTTCTTTAAACGGCTGTCCGGCCGCGGCTCTATCATTGATGATTTTATCAATTTGAGCCACCTTTTGTTTGCTCGCATCCATAGTCATCAAGGCTCGGGTATAACGTTCCTTGATCTCTTCTATCCATTTGGTAGCCTCGGCAGCGGATTTATCGATGACGGACTGAGGAGCTCGAAAATTAATCTTATTAACATGCTGCTGTATATGGTCGGGAACTGGGTTTCGTCGAACGGCAGCAGCAGCAACGGATTGGTTACCTGCAGCAACCCCGGCAGCTTGTTGCTGAGGCTGTGCTTGATTTGCTTGTCCAGCAGCGTTCTGTTGGATTTGCTGAGGGCGAGCCTGCTGGTTTTGGGCATTCTGTCCTTGCATTTGCTGGGAGCGTCTTTGCTGGATCTTTGTGATGAGCATCTTCGAGAACTCTATAATCTTTTGACGGGCAGCAATGTGATCCGGGCTGTTCTGGGGAGAGTTGTTGGCTTTGTTCCAAAGACCCTGCAATCCGGCCTCGTACTTGGACTTTTCCTCATCACTCAATGTTGGAAGGTTTCTGATTTGGTTGGGTTGATACATAGGTGGTGGGCGTTGCTGTGCCTGACCAGCACCAGCTTGCTGGCCTTGGCCTTGCTGGCCTTGCTGGCCCATCTGAGGATTCATAATCAACGTGACGGAATAGGACTGGAGGCAGGGTCGTTGCTACGGGACGGATCGAGTGGTATGGACACAACGATAATACGGATTGAAAAACGTTACGTAGGTAGAGGATTGGAGTAGACAAGTGTACAATACAACAAATAAGAGGATCAGAAACTTAAAGACCAAGAACAAAACCTATTGTTAAAATCTGGTAGTGTCGTGAATCACTTCACAGACGCGTGCGTCGAAGCGGGTGTGAGAATGGCACGGAATAAGTGTCGGTCCGTATCCTTGTATGTGATCATGACTGGGGTGTAGTACTGGTAGCAAGTAGGTACCTACTAGTTACGGATAGTTGTTAGGGTCGCGTAGAGTGACAGAACAGGATGTTTGCTCAATTTAGTGGAACTGGTCTAACTAACAAGTACTTTAGACACCTAGCATGTCCTACTAGCATGTGTTAGCTCTGGAACACGTCTGTCAGGATGGGTTGGAGCTATCAAATCGTTGCTTGTTAGGTGTCATCATTGGTTTTTCAGATTGTCGGTCGGGGTTTGACTTTGCGCGGGGGAATACGCCATGTGGATGGAAACTCTAGCATCTATGTTATATGACCATGCTTGTAACACGTCGATTACCTACGTTATCAAGAACCAGACTTCTAGAGTATCATTCATGAGCCAAAGTGCATTGATTGACCTGGTTTCTTTGCTTTGATTTGATTCTAAGTCACTCTTTCGTAACACTTAATTTACCAGTCCCGTGGCTCAGAATTCCCAGGTTTAAACTGTAGACTGCCCTGCCTTTACATGACCTTATGTATAAGTCAGCAGCCAAGGTAATAAAGAGGAGTTAACAAAGTACATAAGCCACTGAAGAATCTCCCCAACCAACCATTACAAGGGTCCAGCTTTCCCCATGCATCCAATTTCACCGGGGTCTTTATCCAAGCTTAGCCATAGTTACCTTACCTTAGCCCATCCATTCATTCATCTCCACCAGAGCCCGTTCATCTTTCCATCTGGCCATTACCTGCCTGTCTTATCTTCCCTTCCTTCTTCTTCCTCTCTTCCATTCCTCTCCAGCCGTCTCCTCGAGGTCGATATTTGTTGATTAGCTTGCGCCATACTTCGCTGTCAACTATCACAAGCTCATAGAAGTAGATTGCCAACATGCGCTTCTCGTCCTCAACTGTTCTTGCGGCTCTGCCCGCCCTTGCTGCCACTCAGGACTCGCCTATCGACCAGTACAAGGCCCAGTTCCAAAATGTCATCGGACAATTTGCCTCTTATATTCCCAACCCAGGCCACCATGACCCTGTTGCAGCCGCTGAGGCGAAGGCTGGTTCTATGAGACTCAACGTCCTGACCCTTGAGAACTGGAAGCAAACCCTTTACGAGCCTGTTTCCGCAGGTGCTACTACACCTGAGGAGTGGTGGTTGCTCATCTCTGGCGGCAACAAGACATGCTACGGTACGTTTGATCACCAAGAATTTACACTACATGATCTATGCCATGATTCTTTATTACCACCCTGTTACTCGTAATGAACTACTGCTAACATGTATTTTCAAGGTCGATGCGGGACTGTTGAGCAGGCTTTCAACGAGACCGCTGCGAAGTTTGCGCTCCTCGACAACACTCCCCATATGGCTTACTTGAATTGCGACAACCAGCCCATTCTCTGCAATGCCTGGTCTGCGGGTCCTGCCAGCCTATATATCATTGAGATGCTCCCCGAGCCTGCGCCCGTCGAGATTTATAGCAAGAGGCTTAACTTGACCACCACAACCTCGGACACTCTGGTTGCCTTCCACGAGTCCGGCAGCAAGGACCAGTTCCATCGCATTGACAGCAGCTGGTTCCATCCCTTCAACGGCAAACTTGCCGAGTACGGCGTAGCCGTTCCCTTCGGCTACCTCATGTGGGCTATGGGCCTCATCCCCAACTGGCTCTTCATGCTCGTTGTCTCTTTCGGTAGCCGCGCCATGATGTGAGTTATTTCAACCCCTGAGCTAAACAAAAGTGATACTAATAGCACTAGGTCCCGTCGTATGCAAGGCGTCAACGGTGGCCCTCAGGCTGGTGCTCAGCGCGCCCAATAATTCGTTATTGGCAAACACTTGACAGGCTTTAGTGATGGAACCGTCGAATTGTTCGATATCTGGGAAAATGTTGATATGTCGTGCAAATGTATGAAGTTTCTGGCTCGGAGAGATCATGATTATTTTCGTGAAGTTATAGATGCCCTTGAAGTGATATGTTCGTTCATGATTTGTTTTCGCAAGCTGCTTCTACGTTTTTGAGGCCATCAATAACCCCCTCGCTTATGCGACCATTGGCGAATTTCCCGTATCGTAGATCGCTCAATGCTCCTATAGTCTGTTGTACAGAGTCGAGCAAGATTGCTTCTTCCTCTTTCAAATGTGCAAGTTCGGCATGTAGTGCACCTGCGGCACCCTCAAGTTCTGGAATAACAGAGTTGAGAGTATGTTTGGCACTTGCTGCACCTGAAGCATCTCCAAACAACTATAAGCAGCGTCGATCAGTCTTCGCACGATAATGTGTACTCGTTTGGACATACTGCTCGCTCCATCTCAATCTCGGCGTCTATATCCTCTCGTTCTGCCTCGCGCTTAGCCCGTACGACTTCTCGCCGCATTGCGATCCCTCGTTTCGCTTCATGTGCGATGTTCTCGGCGACTTGGTCGAGAATATCTGTGCGTTGAGCCTGTAGATCTCGAAAGAGTGACCGAACCTGAGGTGAGGATTGTAGTGGACGGGGAAAGAGGGCTTTAAATTGCTCGAGTGTGACGATAGCGGTCAAAGAAGATGGCTGTATGAGGTAATTTGCAAGAAGTTCTGCTTCTGTTGGTGCCATGTCTATGGTTTCGAGTTGGGTTAACCCCCGTGCAACTGTTCAAAAGGGCACTCGATGCTGAGACAGGTATTGGACCGATATGCTTAGCTTTGATGGGATGTAATCAGGACGCGTCTTGAAAGTGAAGCGCGTTAAGTGCCCCGCATTGCCCAATCCTAAATCATGCATCCCCAGCTTACACAACAGGGCGTTATACAGGAATTTCAGCCTTGTCCAAGCTTTCAATGCCTGGATACCTAGGAGCGAGACAATAGGGAATTTGAGTAGACCTTTCTGAATTAGTAGGTACCATTCAGCGCCCACCTCGGCTCTTCTCCTCGTCTTCATGTTTTCCCCTCTTGTTGATAAACGAAGTCTCATACAAACATGAGCTAGGAGCAGTGTAGCTGTGCACATCCGTTGTACATAATATCATACTTTTATGTCTCTTGGGCTGCTGTCTAAACCTCGGAGTGCCCGCCGGCGCCCCTCTTCCATCGCGACTAATAGCAATAATAATAGTTAAAGCTGAGCTGCTGTCATGTTGACCTCGAGATTTGGTTATCCTGTGCCGGCAAGTCAACGATATCAGGTTCCCGCCAAAGGTCCGAGGAAACGGCCAATGTCTACTCGGGAAACACCATATTATGTCCTCTTTTTAGTGCCAGCACTCGGTAGTAAAAGGATCACAACAGCATTAAAATTGAATAGCTCAGGGGCTCTTGTATCAGTTGGGGTGGTTCACATAGAAATAGTATTATAGCATCTTTAAAGCATACTATTCATATCCCTTCTGCTATCTACCAAAAGCAACACAGTTCCCCAACTCAAGCCTTCCACTGCATATACCCAACCTAGACAGATATATATCCAAATAACTCGAGGCTAGGCTACCAGTAGATGCCACGATAAAGAGCCACCTAAATGATGGCTAGACGGGAGAAGGTCAAGGACCATATGTATACATAGATACAATGTTTAGGTAGGCGTCTCTAGGGTATTAGGGTGAAGTCTACGCCATAAGAAAGAACTCGATAGTTCCAAAAAAGTAAAGAGAAGAGAAGCACAGACAATGGCCAGTTTACCAATAGCTGTTCCATTAAACTTCAAAGGTCCAAGACCTTTTCCCAGTAACAAGAACCTAAATTGGCTTGAATCGAGTCTGGATTGGATGTCTAGGATGTCTCGAGAGCGGGCCTGGGGGTGTCCTCCCACTAATTCAGCCTGTGTACTTAAGCATTAGCTTTCCACTATCCACTCCTTTAGGCTTTGTTACCAACAAATCCCTTATCTTATCACATCCATTCAAGCACTTGCATCAGCTTTGACTCTGAACCAACCTAAGGGGGGCTGTCGCGTCGCGTGGTCACAGTGAACATCCCCTGTTCCCTCATTAACGCGAACTAAGTGTGTACCTTGCCCTCTCCAAAGTACGGGTGACTACCTTACCGTAAATTGTTAACAGAAACCTGTACCTGCACTGTATCTGGGCATTCAATCTCATCCATCCATCCACCCTCCCATCCATTCCCATACCCATTGTTCTTATTATCAACACTCATCGATTTTGGACTGGACTAGACTTTGGAGAACTACATCTGTGCTTTGTTAACTTTGCCTTTATACCACTTCTTTACCACTCTTGTTACTTCTTCTCTTTTTTGTTCTTTACATCACAGACATGGCTCCTGCTCGACAGCAACCGGCGCCACCGCCGTTCAGCAAGGATGAAAAAGTGCTCTGTTTCCACATGGACATGCTCTACGAGGCCAAGATTATGGATGTTCAACCAGGTGAGAAGCCCAGTGACGGATACAAGTACAAAGTCCATTACAAGGGTTGGAAGAACACCTGGGACGACTGGGTGCTGGTAGACCGTATCCGGCCATTCGACGATGAGCACAAAGAGCTGGCTGCACAGTTGCACGCGCAGTTGAAGCATAACATCCAACGAAGCACTAAGCAGCCGAAAAAGGGCCTGAGAAGTGGTGCTGAGTCTGCTAGAGTCAGCGAGGAGCGATCAGGCTCTGCCACTGTTCAAGGGGGCAGGGGAGGAAGACGAGGCAAAGACTGGGAATTGGAACAGGTAAGAAATTCTTTGCTCGTTGATATTTCTTGCTACGTTACCCAGACCATACCACTCAATGCTTTGTTTGTTCTTTTTGCGAGTGTTCTCCGGCAGTCCTGGGCTGTGATATGCAAAATATGGCCTAGTTGGCCCTTTGGTGAGACTGGTTGAAAGAAGAAGCATCTATACTCTGTTACACTATTCACCAATTCCTCCTTATCTCAAAATTGGGGAGAAGGCTGTTATTGTATCAAAGTGTGTTTCCCATCTGATCGGTTGAACCAGGGCCATACCAAGCCTTATATTGTGATCCAGCCTCCGCCTACACCCAACACTGCCTATCGCGCTGCCGTTTTCCCCTCCATGATTCCTTTCTTGTCACTCCTCGCCCATGTCCCAGCATCAAAATCCCACTTTGACAAGGCATCATTTCTACGCACTACATCCTTTCCCTCCCGCAGCTCTTGTCTGCTCTACCGTTTTCAAAGTTCCCGTACTTCCTAATTTTCTTCCTCCCATCATAACATTTCCCTTTCTTAAGCACTTGCCCCCTGTCACCCCCAGCCCTTGATCAACGGCAAGGCACTGCGGCGTTATGGAACCGACGGGCGACCTTTCTGCTCCACAAGGCTTTTTTCCTGTCTCCAATGTTCAGGGCTCTCCTGATTTGGCTCAGCCTGACAAGTCAGCGGATTCTCTCAAGTCCGCTAAGAAGGTCAAGTTGGCCAAGCTCAAAGAACCCAAGGACCATCTTGCTCTTCTCCCATCTAGTGACCATCGCTATGTAACAGAGTCGGGCAAACTGATCCATGATGATCGCTACGCTATGCCCCTGACTGTCGAAGACGAGCCAAAGCAGCCACGTCAGAAGCCTCTCAAGCCTAGTGCCAAGCCCAAGCCGCGCTCATGTGACCAGCTCGAGACGGTATTTTGATCCCATATACACTCCTTGATTTCATATGCCTATACAGCGGCCACCAGCTGTGTTACAGCTCGAATAATCATTCATGTACTGACCTTGCCTTAGGAGGATGCTTTTCACAACAAACCTATGATTAAACTCCCAGTACCCGACCACATTCAAGCGATGCTGGTTGATGATTGGGAAAACATCACCAAGAATAACCAGCTTGTCCCTCTTCCTCACAATAAGCCAGTCGCCAAGATATTTGAAGACTATCTTGCGCATGAGCGTCCATACCGCGAGGAGGGATCTTCCAGCATGGACATCTTGGAAGAAGTCGTCGCAGGCTTCCGCGAGTACTTCGAGAAGGCTCTTAGCAGAATTTTGCTGTACCGGTAAGTGTGATCGCTTCTCGACGGTTCAGACAACTGACTGGGACTAGTTTCGAGCGCCATCAGTACATGGAGCTCAAGAAGCTCTGGGAGAACACTGAGACGAACCCAGAAATCACCAATGTCTGCGATGTCTATGGCGCTGAGCATCTTGCTCGACTAATTGGTACCTATTTCCCTTCGCCCCTGATGACAGTTAATTTCTTTTGCTGACTTGATGCTGCCAGTCTCTCTCCCCGAACTGTTGGCGCAGACCAACATGGACCAGCAGTCCGTGTCCCGTCTTCGAGAGGAGATAGGAAAGTTCAATGTCTGGCTAGGACGTAATTGCGAGACATATTTTGTCAATGAGTACGAGACTCCCAGCCAGGAGTATATTGACAAAGCTCGTAGCTTCTGAACAGCACATTCTATCAAGGAACTCATAGTTTCTAGTACCAGGGCTTTTGCCTTGGGCGGTCTGCTCCACGACTTGAGACTGTTTTATTGGGGCAATATCAGGCTTTAACTCTGGTAGATGGGCAGAGAGAGACAAACTAGGAGTTTCACTCACATTATGACCCATTTTGGGGTAGTACAACTTGCGGTTGGTATAAAGGAGGGCTAGACACGTAATTGTGAGTTGGGGTATTCGTGATACATCTGTAATGAGTACCGTGTTATGGGTGTTTAGGGTCTCAATGCGAAATTCTTATATTTCATTCCTCCATTCAAGTGATTTGTGAATTAAAACTTGATGTGTCTTGATCGAACCTCTGGAGGTCCGTCCTATCTTGCACCAGCTTTCGTACAAGGATCATTACAGTATAGTACACTCCCATTCTCTTTCTTGGTATCATCACATATTTTTACATTCTTGGCACAGCCTTTTCAACATAAAACCCGGGGTCCGGGGTCCGCGCAGCCTTTACTTCTCGTTTGCTTAGTGCGCGATCCACCTCCTCAACACGAACCAGCTCCTTCACCTTGAGGATCATACCGGCGAACTGTGGGTGAACGGGATGAAAGACGGTCTGCATACGACGGCGCAAGCCTAGAGCGGCGAGGACACCTCTTGTGCGCTCGGGAAGACCGATGGCGGAGCGATGAAGGGTGATGCGGAAAAAAGACATTGTTGGAGGTGGTTGTAGTGGTTGATCCTTGGAAGAAAATGGAGCGCAGGATCTGTGCTGTGTGAGAGCGAGATCTACTTATAAGTGGGAGATGAGGGCTACCTACCAAGATGGCCTGCAATTGGAATCGAAGAAGCCCCAAAAAGAAACACCAACCCGCCGTTCACGTTTCGTCGGTCGTCGTCAAAGAAGCATGAGCTCAAGAATCGGCGTCAAAATCACTGGGTACGCCAGACCGTTTTGGGAACGTGTCATGTGACCATCCTGAGGACTTCTCATGGTGAACCACGTGAGTCAAGTCTTCCGCCTCCGAAATACATCAAACTTCAAGTGACGTCTCTCCAAGATGTGCTCATTGATTCAAGAGGTTTTCCGAGGTGCCGTGACTCGTTATCCCTTAATCTAACATCTTTGACCGTAATGTTTCCCTGACGATATGATCGATATCATCAAAGACTCGGGAGCTGGCGAACACTCCACACCTCAAACAAATTCGGGTTGACCAGAAGAGTGATTCGAATTGCAAAGGCGAGGGCTCTCGAACCACCATATTATGTTCAAAATGACACATCAAGCATGTAACGCGAAAGGATCTCATAGCAAACATCAACATTCATGTCTATAGAATCAAGCGAGTAATATGGAGGTCCAACTTGCGACCTCCAGCACTAGTTACATTGTATTGGAATCCTCATACAGACCGTCGTTTTTTTCCCACGACGCGTCCAGGCCGGCACAAAATCATCAAATGCTCGACGCCTTATTTCTTCTTTTCCCATTTGAATTATCATTCTCCATCTCTTACAGAGAAACCTCCACCCGGCCCTCAGCACCAGGGGCTCCAGCCTCCCGAAGGTTGGGAAGGAGGTAGGTGATGTCATCCCAAGGATGACGGTAAAGACCAGTACGCAGACGCTTCTGGTCGAGGAAATGGGCAATAAGACCAATGCTTCGGCCAAGAACAAAGAGACCGTTGAGAACACCCATCTTGAGATAATCTTCAGCCTCTTCGGCGGAGAAGGCACCGCAGTTGCGGACAAGATCGACGAAGCAGACAGCAATACAACCATCAACGTTAAGAATCAGGTTATCTTTCTTGGAGGTGGTGACAGTCTCGACAGCAAGAGCGTAGTCAAGGAGCTTGTGACTAGGGAAGTTGTTGAGAACATATTCCTTAACGAGCTCGACTCGAAGATCGGGGTTGTTTCGGGACTTGATACGGTGTCCAATACCGGGGATGAGCTTGTTGGCCTTGCGCATGCTGTCGACGAAGTCACGGGGGCTGAGACCTTTGTCGAACGCACGGGTGAACTCCTCAGCGGCGCCGTCGAGGGCACCACCAAATCGGGAGCCAATGGTCAAGAGACCAGAAACGAGGGCGCTGATCAAGTCCTTACCAGCACGGGTAGTGATAATGGTGTTCATGGCACCAGAAACGGCGGGACCGTGATCGGCAGTGAGCATGAGAACCATCTCCAGGAACTTGGAAGCGTATGAAGGCAGACGGCGGCGGAACCACAGCAGAGACATGACACCGCCAATGCCGATATCCTCCTTGAAAACGTCGGAGATGGGCATACCAGCGTAGAGAAGCTCCTGGCCACGATCATCGGAGATGGTGGAGATGAAGGCAGCAGGCTTTCGGATGAGACCGAGCTCCTGGGCCCAAGAGTAGTCGAGAGGGATCTTAGGAACAACGGGCTCGGGCTGGGGAACAATAGTGCCTTGGGAGACAAGCTTGTCATACACTTCCTTGAGAGTGGCGGGAAGATCCTCGAAGGTAGCAGGTACGTAGAAGCCGGCCTCCTTCATCTTCTCGTTCTTCATCTTGGCAGTCTCAAGTTGAGAGTTGGCGAAAGAACCAGCGTGGCCGAACTGGACCTCGGTCTTGAACATGCTGGCGCAAGTGCCAATGGCCCAGGCAACGATGGGCTTGGTGATGATACCCTGCTTAACAGCATCAATGACCTTGTACTCCTCAACACCACCGACCTCACCGAGCAAGACAAGGATCTTGCACTCAGGGTCGGCCTGGTATCGCAGGAGATGGTCAATGAAAGTGGTACCGGGGTATCTATCACCACCGATGGCGATACCCTCATACACACCGTCGGTATTCTGGGAAATAATATTGTTGAGCTCGTTGGACATACCGCCAGACTTGGAGACGTAGCCAACGGAACCCTTACGGTAAAGCTTGGAGGCAACAATGTTGTCCATCATACCACCAGTGTTACCAATCTTGAAGCTGCCGGGCTTGATACCACCGACCGTAGCAGGTCCGATGATGGTCACACCCTTCTTCTTCGCGACGTGGGCGATCTCACGAGCTCGCTAGAGAGGAATTGTTAGTTGGTTTTTTCGGTACACGACAATTGGCATTTACTTACTCGCTCAGGAACACCCTCAGCAATAATAGCAATGGTCTTGACCTGAGGGTTCTCCATAAGCTCCATGGTGGAGCTGTACACACTTCTGGAAGAAGCAAAGTTGACGACGACGTCGACATCGGGGTGCTTGCTCATTGCCTTGTCAACCTGCTGGTAGACGGGCAGAAGAGTCTCGCTGGTTCCCCAATACATCTTGCTGACGAACTGACCACCGAAAGTGTAGATGATACCGGCGACCGAGGGCTTAGAGCGCTTGCAGATGAAGTCGAAATCGAGCATGCCCTGGACGGCTCGCGGCTGAAGACCGTAGACGAAGCATCGCGTCTTGTCGGTGAAGAGAGCGTGCTCGGGAAGAGGGCTCAGAGGTCGGCTGGGAGCCGGGAAACGCTGAATGTTGTCGTTGGCCGACAGGCTGCTGGAGGAAGCGGGAGCCATTGTGAGGATCGAACTTGAACGGTGTGAGTAGAGGCGGGAGAATTGAAGGTTTAAAGCGCTGGAGGAACCAAATAAGGTGTCAGCTGCTGGGGAGAAGAAACGCTCTGAGCTCTCAGGGGAGAAGTTGGCTCAAAGGAATTAGGTATGGAGGGAGATGTATGAAGAGGAAGATGGGGAAGGAATTGAGATGAGTAGAAGAAACGGTCGAGAAGATCCGTCAGTTGAAGGAGACAAAGTCGGAGACGAGACAAGACGAGGGGGAGGGGAGTGAGTGGATGGGACGGGACCTAGAAATCAGGAGGAATGACTGAACGTCTCTGGCGAGGTGGGCAGGTGAGAGCTGGACTGGGCTTGGGTTTTTGGTTTTGGTTGACTTTCAAGGGTCAATGAGGCTTCTCTCAGCAAGCAGTGGACAGCTGCAGCACCAATTCACCGCGGTGCTATGTCCTGTCGGGTCCTGCTTGAGGTCTCACCACACCCAAAAAACTTAGTGGGGTTGACGCCTCTGCAACTGCAAGGACCGCTTGGGGTTCAAGTAGCGGGTACCTCAGGTACAGTACATCGAGGGGCAGGAAGTTTACCCCTGTTGGCCCACCTCCCGGTACATCACTAGCCACCGCTCGCGCCAGGTTTCTCACGCAACCCATCGCCCATACCCGCACCGACACCTTTTTTTTTTTTTTTGGAGCAGATGAACGGAAACAAGCTCACTCACTCACTTTTTGAGAGCCAACAATTGGGTCTTGTCTAATGACTTTTTTTTTTTTTTTGTGATATTTCTCTTGAGAAACTCAATTGCCAAGATGGGGAATCCCTCGGCCGACCAGATGGACGTCCAATGTCTCGAGACGGTAAGGGGTGATGTACATAAGGTAGTTGAATTTGATCAACCAGCCAGTTGGGGAAGAAGCCTGTGTTTTCTTTGGGGATGTCGCTTGTTGCAGGGTCCTCTTTTTTTTTCTTGTTGATCTGTTGAATCCGGGCTTTTTTTTTTTGGTCAAGGCGGTTTGCAATTGAGCTTGAAGACTGGAGCTGCCACACCATGAGGGGCCGTTGTCCATGCTGCCATACCAGTCTGTCCTTGTAAGAGGCGTCTTGTAATGGCGCTTATCCCCCACTATGGCCCCGAGAAGGTTATGAATAGCCGAATTTGATACCATCGAGTAAAAATACTGGTAATGCTTGAAGAATCTGTGCATATTGTTTTGCGGCCAAGAGACAAGAGACATGCCGACTGTGGCCCGGTGAAACGATGGGGTCATCCCGTGTTTTCGTGTGCAGCCAACCCATGCCCTGCATTAATCCATACGGAGTGCCGTCGAAGATCTCGCAAGATCATCGGTAACTGCTTCATGAACTGACACTTGAGTTCACTAGTCCGTTCAACTGTCAGTATAGTAATACTCGGAATGTCGTAAGTCTCTGCTTCAGAAAACTGGCAGGCCCATGATCAGACGCCCTTGGTCAAGTCGGTGATTTTCTTGGCCGGTGGTGGTATCACGTTGAGGTTCGACAGCCTTCCAATCCTACCAGACCCTTTTCCAGGGAAGAAGGTAGGGAAATGGAAAGGCGGCATGGAATCATTGTTGAGTGGGACACACATGCTCACATTAGCCAAGGGCGGCTGGACTGAAGCTAGCCCTACCGCTTGGTACAATAGCAAGGCTAGAAAGATGAATCAAGTGCAACTGGGCTGTCACTAAACAGCTGCATTGCATCTGTAAATGCGTTGATATTCCGTACCCGTCAAAACAAAGCCACTTTCTGGACTGTCTAGACTGTCCGATTGATGTTCCACAGATGGTCTGTAGTTCCAAACAGGCATGGATGCTTGCACAGCCTGTCCTGTAAAGAAATTTCTCTCCACCGAACATCGGAAGCTTAGATATGCGATTTGATGGATCCCGAACCCATAGCCAACCGGTAGTTGTGGGTTCGGAGTGAACAGCACTGAATAGAATCGGATAGCTCAAGAGCTTGAGGTGAGGCGAGGTCCATCATGGAGGGGAATGGAGGGGCAGGAAATCAAGCTTAGACCATGTCGGGGGTGGCGTCCAGCCCAGCAGGCGCTGACCACCAAAACAAGCCACTGGGCTAGTGTCACCGCGTAGGCTCACTTCACCTTGAGTTGCTCCTCGAACTCACCGCAAGGCCAGCTTTGGGCACTTCCCCCGGAACCCGAGTCAATCTTTGCCAATCTCACCAAATGGAAGACTTCCATTTTTGTTTTGGTACCCAGGTCTTTGGGGCAGGCGACTCGCTTCGCGTACCCCGGAGCCAACCGTTGCTTAGGCCATCTACATAGGACAGCCTATATTTGATGTTGTTAATATCCAGATCATGGTAGTCCCCAAAAAGCAATAGAAAAGCCTCACAAGAAGTGGCCGAACAACTCACGAAAGCTTCCGAAACTTTGAGTCTATCAGATTGGGTTGGATAGGAATCGGATCGTAGCGTACGGTGTGTAAGTTGACTGCTGCGGTTTTCGGCGGTTTGATGAAATTCGAATCGACCTGTCGTACGTAACTCAAGTTGTCGGTCGTCTCCCCCTGGTCCACCCTGGTCCTCCTCAACAGCTTGGAGTCGGAGTGACATTGTCCATGTACCGGTACTTGACAATCCCTCATCGCTTTTAGACCCCGTCCCCAATGGATTTCAGGGCCCAGGTACCTCCGCCACGCGCTGATCGACTCTGTAGCCCCAGGTACCCTCCACTGACCGCCCGCCCCAGGCTACGCCAGGCCAGGTTGTCGAGCGCCCCTCCACTCC